>JAOTQR010063840.1:0-47536 GCA_025774065.1 Solanum ossicruentum | reverse complement strand
AAAGATGACACTAGCAAAGAGTTGCTTGAATGGGGTTCCAGGGTGTCAGCAGCTAATAGTCGTCCACCAAACCCACAGTAAAGAAAAAGAATTAAATCTTTAGTTGGTTCAAAGAAAAATTATATTTATTGCCGAAAATTCGTGCTACTATAAGTTATAATGTTTTTTTCTGAATTCCACCAAGTATTGCACTGTCATTTGTATGTTGCCCTTGCTTTTGTTATGCTTGTTCATCAATCATCTATTAATGGCTATGTCTTTGAAACTCTTTTGCCTGTGTGTTCCGTCCCGGTTGTGATTTTTGTGCTTAGATCAATTTTTTTATTAGTTAAACACGAATTTGTAGTAGAGGTAGACGCATTAACTTAAGGATCCCATAAAATGTTATATGTCTAGTTGACGTACATGCAACTCAAATTATTGCACGCGAGTCTCGTGTTAAGTAAATTAGGATTCTGAATTTTAAATTGTGAACATATGTAAATAGTGTAACATAAATTGTCGCTGTACAAAGCAACATTTTAATTTGAAGAGCATTGTCGAGGTGATTGATTTAGTTGATTATCCGAGCGTAAGTGAGTGAATGTCATCCTAATCTGTAAATTAAAAGCATCTTATTTTGTTAGTGTTGTACAATCTATAAGGAGTTTGTTTTTTTATTTTATCATAGAGAAACATGTTATATGTGAGTCATGTTGCACCGTAGCGCATGCAAGTGTACGTAGTCTTAACAAGTAATATAGTGGTTCTGATTAGGGACCGAAATATCAAACCCAAAGGATTCAAATCAAAATTGATTAACGATCCAAGTTATTGCGCTTACTGTGTCTTTATTGAAAATGATGAAAAGATTGAGTGAAAAATTTAAAGAACTAATAAAAACTATAAAGTTGATTGGTTTGTTGTAAGTTATCAGATTTAGTACAATTTCGAGATTGTAACTTTATTGATGCAACTCTAGCCTCAATGCTTGCAACTTTGACTGGGTTTCCTGACTATCAGGGTTAAAATACCTAAACAGGGTTGCATGCCTCTGCCGGCTTACCTTTATTCACTGCCCAACTACATCATCGAGCGGGGATAGACACATCACTAAAAATGCTTTAACGTTATCCTACTGTATTTTGAACCAAGCTAGGTGTAAGGATAGTTGTCACGAGTCTCCCTTACACGAATCAATTTAGTTTCTTAGTTGAACAAGCTCCCTGTATTACTGTGTTCTGTTCATTCCAACATTTCTCGAATTCAAAATGAATAACTAATTTACCCCCTAGTTGGCCAGACTATGAAGTAGAGATAAAAGTAATATAAAAGTAATCTAGTGGAAACCCATTCATATTATGCAAGAATCATGAACTAGAGCATTGTCTATGGCTATAGCCAAAAATGGGAAGATTACCCACGCATCATGGTCTTATACATCAAAACAAGCTAATCAACATTCACAATTAACAATCAAAGGTAAAAACCAACCAAAGTAATCCTAGAATGGAGTTCTCAGTCGTCTCTGCTTTGTTCCGTACAAAATCAGTTATGAAACCTAAAGTCAAAAACAGAATATAACTGAAAATTTTTGTATTTCATTTTTGCCCTCGCATCTTTAAAGTCCGCAATGCGGCAGGGTGATTTTGAGTCGATTTTCGCAGTAAATGCTGATTGGGCCAAATTCATCTTTTCTTGTGCAAGTCCGTGATGCGGACTATCCTCCTTTTCTAGCTTCATGCCTTTTTCTCTAAGTTTTCAGCCAACACAACTTTTTTCCAGGTCCACAACAAGTACTTGAGCCTTTTTGCTGAGCTGACTGATTTTTTCTCTTCAGTTCTGCAGTAGTTCTCTTCCTCATGGTCCGGATATGAGTTCAGACTGGCATGTTCTGATCAAAAACCTGCAGTAACATAACCAACAGGCGCACTTGACCTTTGATTAGCAAAATAAGAGAAATCGCCCTAAAAACACCCAGACTCCGTGGATTTGTCCTCTGACTAGGCTCTATTTATGGGCAGTTTCAGCTAGTTTGGCATATATATATGCCTAGGATCACCACCCCACACTTAAATCTTTGTCCGTCCTTAGATAAATCAAGACACATGCATGAGACCCCCTGGGCAGTGTGTACCAGGAATATCCTATAACTGAGTCCTTTGAACTATGTCAAACACTTCTCAAGACCCCTAGCAGCATCAACTCTCACTATGCACCCATGTATCAATAAGGACTCATGTAGTATTTCAGTTAGCAACTTCTGTAGTTGTCACCCTTGGATGATTATGTGCCCTCACCTGAAGAACTACCCATGCACACCACAACGACCTAGCTAGGAGATTGGAAATAGGTACAAAATCAACTCTCGCTCTCCTAAAAGATATCTTGTGTTGCTTCGAGTTCCCATAAGCTTGCCCTTAATGTGTAAATTCAACCCAATTAGAATCTAACTTAAAGGATCACATAGGTCTTTTATTTGGTTGTAATATAGGCTAGAGGCTGATGGGGTATGTTTATGGATATGACTGTCAATGGCTCAATTCCCAAGCGCTCATAGCTCACACTACTAGTCTCTTCTTTTTCTACCTTTATTCCTCCTTAACTTTACACCCTTTATTGTTTATATAAGAAGGAAAACTTCAAAACATTGACTTTTATTTTTATTTATTTACTACTTTTTTTTTCTCTTTACCATTGCGTTACTCTACCACTGAGTTAAAAGGCTTTTTTTTTTATCTAATTCCGGAATTATTCACTATGTGGATAAAATATCTATGTGTACATATATTACAAACATAAGTATATATGCATTAAGTACGTGCAGTAACTACATAGTGTCTAACGGCTCATTGTTGAGTAATAAGAAAAATGGGTTTACCTAGAAAGTCTAGGAGAAAATGCAATGAATTGTTTTAAGACCGACTCGAATTATTTTTTCTTTTATTGAATTGATCTTACCAGAACAAAATTCACTTGATTGATACATGGACATACACCTAGCATTGTTTTCCCCAAAGCAGTGGCCCTTTGCGATGGGTCGATGACGCACACTGATCGTGGACTCGTACTGTTTTAAGCCCAAAATTTTTTGTGCTTTTTACTTTTTGTTTAATACTTCCACTTATCCCTTGGGTGTCCCATTCATGCTTCCTTCCTCTACTCTTAATGTGCTATAGTACCTAGGAATTAGGATCAAACACGACTTAGGGGAAAAGAAAAGGGTTGGGCTTAGAATGTGGCTAACCAAAGAAAATGCTAAGGCTCCAACGGGACTAACTAGTGATGCTTAGTTTAGGTGGGTTAAAAGATTCAAAAATAATAGGGCAACCAAAGAAATTCCTAGATCCTTTCCTCTAAGTTCAATTCCTACCTAGTTTAATCCACACACCGAGCAAGTTCTAGCAACTACTGCAACACAGATTGACAAGTTTTCTCACTCACTCATGGCACACTCTCATCACAAGGTTAACGCTAGAATCACCATCACATTATTCATAGGAATTCATAATTAAGCATACACATCCATGAAGTTCAAGATTCAAGCATTAGCTACTCAGAGTTCAATTGATTTAGTCATCCTCAATTCATTTACTTTATGCAAAATGCCCTTTTATACTGCTATCGACACTCTATATGAGACTCATATTGACGAACACCCTTAGGATAGTCGTCATCCATCCATCATAGGGCCCCGTCACAACTATGACAACTAACTAAACATTCACACACCAAACTGCTCAAAGAACACAATTAACACAACTAGGACAATGCACTTTACAATACTATTAATACTCAAGCATACTAGAAAAATTCATACTTAGTTACAAACCAAAGAAAAATTAAAAATGAGGTCCAAAATATAGCAAGAAACAAAAAATAAAATAGTCTTAATACAGAGCCGAATTAAAAGAAAGAAGCATAAACATCAAGATACTCCCACACCACACTTAGAATCAGCACTGCCCTCAGTGCTAAGCATATAAAATCTATGATGGAAGTGTGGTGCTCACTCCTCGTCCATTGGGCTAGGTAGAATAGGCTCATCCCTAACACCGACCGACTCCTCCCCCTCAATCTCATCCTTATCCAGATCAGAGGCCTCCAATCAATCCTCGAGGTCTGTGGGTATATCATCCTCTATGATCTCCATGAATTGAGGATTGATACCCAATACTGCATTGACATGGGCATTCATAGGATAGCGAGCCTCGACATCATCAATCTTCTGCTGAGTAGAAGGGCGACCTCCTTTCCTATGGCATATCATCTCAAGCCCGAATATCCGCCCCATAATGAGTTCATCCCTATGATTCCTCTCAGTCGTGGTCAGCGCAAGTCTTGCAGACTCGTCTAGCCCCTTAATGTTGGTCACACTATAGTGGGGGGCCTCAATGGGAGAAAAGTAATACAGTGGCTCTTCCAGAACATTGCACGTCTACATGACTTAGTAATCAAGTCACCAAACGCATACCTGTGCCTATGATTAACTCGAGCCTCCCTCATAGATGATTTGAAGATAACCTCAAAATTAAGCTCTGCACCAATCATTAGTGTATATGCCAAATAGACCCTGTCCCTCGTGACAGCCATGAAGTGTTGCTCCTAGAAGATGGAATGTGTGACCATCTTCAACCAAACCCGAGCCTCCTTATTCATATGAGAAAACGGGAAGAACTATTGGTACCTTTTATAGCCATGGCGAATCCAATTAGCTATGGAGTTTAACCCTGCCAAAGTATGATGAATAGGCTGGTAGGGTGGGAAATCTGAAGCCAATGAAATGGGTTGTAGAGATATCCAAGATGCCCAGGTTCCTATTTATAGCAACTGGGGTGATATTCACCTCTATCCCCCACATAGTGACCACCTGAGAGCGTGCCTCAATCTTCATATTAGCATAGAACTCTCGAACTAGATTGAGGTAACAAGGCAGGGCCTCTTCAAAAAGTAAGGTCAGGTGGTAGTCCATACAGCGCTGGTAAATTTGAGATAGTTCCTCGCTAAGGTGTCTGCATCAATGGGTGCATCATTATGTTCCTTGTACCAACATTGACCTTCCCTATAGACTGCCTTAACTCCAAAGCGGGGTCTTTGACCCATGGGAGGCTTTGGGGCTTTGGGAACCTCCGAGATGTCTCGAGCCCATCTCCTACTACTTAAGGATCTTCCCCCACTAGTTTGATCAGTTTGGGGAGTACGACAAGCCATGATATCCTTAGTTGAAGATTGCAAGAGAAACAAGAAAAATCCTTGAGGCACTTGAGGCGTGATACGGATTTGTTTGAATTTGGGAGTTTGGGAGAGAAAATTGAGAGATAAATGAACAAGAGGGGTATTTTATGTTGGGTTGGTGTTAAAAAATAGAGAAAAAGGCATGGGGGAAGGGTTTAAATAATGGGGATTGGGTCGGATTGATGCAGAAAAATATACAATTGTCCACGCCAGGTCCGCGATGCAGACTGGACGCGGAATAGACTTATTAATTTTTTTTGTTTTTCGCATTCTACAGCTCTTAACTGGATGGAAAAATTAACGCACCTCCATGACGGGTGCGCTTCACGTGCCTGCCGTGGACCCTCACTGTTTCGGAGTCCGAAAAAATTATTTTTTTGAGCATCGAACCCCTTAGAAATCTATGAACACCTGGATATGCTACAAAATAGTGAAATAAGTTAATCCAGCTAAAAGAATTCACAAAATACCTAATAGATCAATGAGAATTGAAGATGCAAAAAATTTGCAGCGAAGTGGCTAAGGTCCGTGATGCGCACTGGTCGCGGATCAACACTTGGTGCAAGAATTTTATTTTCTATAGTTTGTTAAAAATAAAAATAAAATAGAAACTAAAGCAATTACAATCACCTCACCCCGTGTTGCCTCCCATGCAATGCCTGATTTACCGTCGCGGCATGATTCAACATCATTCTACTTATTATTGGCCAAATCCATGGCCTCTTCATCACAACTTTTGTCCTAACCTTAATAGTGTTTGATACATTGCCCATTAACCCAAAAAGTTTGGTTCATGGCTTCCTCTCTGAACTCCACAGCACCGTGTGGCATAACATTCACCACAATATATAGTTCGTTCCATTTTGACCTCAGCTTTCCTGGAAATAGTTTAAGATGAGTGTTAAAGAGAAGTATCTGTTGTCTCAACTCAAAAGTACGCTTGATAATGTCACTGTCATGCCACTTCTTCGTCTTCTCTTTGTAGGGATTGGTATTCTCATACGCTTAGACTGAAATTCACCCAACTCTTCTAACAGTTCCATTCTTTTTCGCCCTGCGATCTCTACATTGAGGTTGAGCCTTTTTATAGAGTAATAAGCTTGGTGTTCAAGCTCGACAGAGAGGTGATATATCTTTCCATAGACCAACTTGTATGGATATTTGTCGATCAGTGTCTTATAAGCCATCTTGTAAGCCAACTAGACCTCATCAAGCTTGATGGACTAGTCTTTCCTTGTGGCATTGATGGTATTTTGCAGGATTTATTTCACTTCCCTATTCGACACCTCTACTTGACCGCTTGTCTGAGGATGATATGTTGTGGCCACCTTATGCCTCACACCATACTCAGCTAGCAGATTCTTTACTATCTGGTTGATGAAGTGTGCACCTCTATCACCATTGATGGCTCTCGAAGTACCAAACACTGTGAAGATCCGCTTCTTCAGAAACTTACTCTGTACCTTGGAATCATTGGTGGGCAAAACTATTGCTTTGACCCATTTAGAGACATAATCAACTGCAAACAAGAAGTAGTGATTACCAAAATAGGGTGGCAATGGACCCATGAAGTCCATCCCCCATACATAAAAGATCTCTACCTCCAATATGTTGTTCATAGGCATCTCATATCTCTTGGAGATGGTGCCAGTATTCTGACATGCATCACATGCCCTCACAAACTTTACAACATCGTTGAAGAGGGTTCGCCAAAAGAAACCTGACTATAGCACTTTGTAGGCTGTTCATTCTCCTCCATGATGGCTTCCATAGGGATAAGTGTGGCATCTCTCAAGTATCTTATGCATTTAAGTCTCAGGAACACACCTTTTGACCATTCTGACAACACCCTACTTGAAAGGCTATGGCTCTTCCCAGATGTATGCCTTTGCGTCATGAGCCAGTTACTTCTGCTGCTGATAATTAGCATTTGGGGGAAAGACCTTGCTTACCATGTAGTTGACAATATCAACATACCATAGTAGCTCATCCACTTCTAAATCTAATAGCTGTTCATCCGGGAATTCTTCCTTAATCTGCTGTTGCTAAAATTCTTGTTCTCACACCCCTTCTGATCCTTGATCTCAATGTTGAACTCTTTTGAAGCAATAGGATCCATCTGATTAATCAAAATTTAGTATCCCTTTTGTCGAACAAGTACTTCATAGCAGCATGGTGTGTGAACATTATGAATTTAGTGCCTACCAAATGGGATCTGAACTTGTCAAATGCATATACTAGTGCCAACATCTCCTTTTCAGTGACTGCATAGTTGTATTGTGCTGCATCCAGAGTCTTACTGGCATAGTATATGTAGCGAAATACCTTTTCCTTGCGTTATCCCAACACTACTCCAACAACAATGTCACTAACATCACATATGAGTTTGAAGAGGAGCTCCTAATAAGGTGCTGTCAGTATGGGGGCCTTGACTAGCCACTTCTTCAGTAGCTCAAATGCCTGCAAATATGAAGCATGAAAGTTAAAATGTACCTTTTTCTCCAGGAGAGCACATAGTGGATTTGCAATCTTCGATAAGTCCTTGAAGAATATACGGTAAAACCCCGTATGTCTAAGAAAACTGCGGGCTTCTTTCACCAACACTGGTGGAGGTGACTTTTCTATCACCTCTATCTTAGGTCTATCCACCTCTAGGCCATGTTTTGACACCTTGTGCCCTAGAACTATCCCCTCTTTAACAAAGTGACACTTTTCCCAGTTGTAAACGAGTTTAGTTTCTTCACACCTTGCCAACACCCTATCCATATTGTACAAACATACCTCTAATGACTCCCAAAGACTGAGAAATCATCCATGAATACCTCTACAAAATCCTCCACCATGTCATGGAATATGACCATCACGCACCTTTGGAAAGTGGCTGGTGCATTGCACAGTCCGAAGGGTATGCGTTTGAATGCATGTGTCCTATACGGACATGTGAAAGTGGTCTTTTCTTGGTTCTCAGGTGCAATTGTGATCTGATTGTAACCTAAGTACTTATCCAACAAATAATATTACTCTAGCTTAGCCAGGCTATCTAACATGTGATCAATGAAGGGGTCCGAGTAGTGATCTTTCTTAGTGGCATCATTCAGTTTCCTGTAGTCCATGCATATGTGCCACTTTGTCACTATTCTGGTTGGAGTGAGCTCATTCTTGTCATTAGTGATGACTGTCATCCCCCTTTCTTGGTGACACACTACACTGGGCTCACCCACTTGCTGTATGAGATGGGAAAGATGATACCCGCATCCAGCCACCTTATCACTTCTTTCACGACCACCTCCTTCATGTTTGGATTTAGCCTTCTCTGTGGTTGGGCCACTAGCTTGTGGCCCTCCTCCATAAAGATCTTGTGCATGCATAGGGCTGGGCTAATGCCATGAATGTTTGACATTTGCCAACCCATTTCTCTCTTCCTCCATTTAAGCACAGCTACAACAGCTTCGACCTAGGCTGCAGTCAATGAAGTAGACAAGATTACAGGTAAAGTGTTATTTTCACCAAGAAAAATATACCTGAGATGTGATGGTAATGACTTGAAATCAAGCTGAGGAGCTTCTTGGACTAAGGTTTTAGGTGGGGGACTTCATACCCTGTTTAAGGGCTCAACAACTTTCTTTAGCATGCTGACATTGTGATTGTTTAGCACACTCTCAATCTCTGTAACTTCTACATCATCTACTAGCCATTGATTTAGTAACACTCTGGCTAGAGGATATGTAATCTCTATTTTTCCTACTGCCACCGCTGTATCCAACACTGTGATGGCTACCAAGTCCTCACATATAGTGGGCAGCTTCAAGGCCTTATACACATCAAACACTTCAAACTTGCCATGGGCTCACATGGTGAGCCTTCCTGCTGCAACATCAATTAGTGCCATTCCTATTGCTGGGAATGGGTGTCCAAGAATGAATGAAACCTCTGGGTCAGGGTTTAAGTCCAAGATGACAAAGTCCACGGGGAAGATGAGAGATCCCACTTGTACTAAGACTTTCTCTACAACACCATCTGGCCATGCCACAATATAATCAAACAATTATAACAAGATGGTAGTGGGCTCAGGATTTCCAAGCCCCAACTTCAAGAATATAGAACTGGGCATGAGATTGATACTCACACCTAGATCACACAAACCTCTGGCATTCAAATAATTTCCAATCACCACTTGCACAATGAAGCTCCTAAGATCCTTCAACTTGGTTGGTAGCTTAGCTTTATTTAGAATTTTGGAGCTGTACTCTTCCGCGAGTCCCATAGTCTCAAACTCAACCAACTTGTTCTTGTTGGACACTATATCCTTCACGTACTTAACATACTTTGAGATCCCCTGCAAAACATCAATTAGAGGTAAGTAATCTGTACCTATTTTAGGAGCCCGATGGACTTCTAGAAGTACTCACCCTCCTTCTTCTTTTTTAGCTTTTGAGGAAGGGGGGAGGAGAGTTGGGCATTGGAACTTTGTCATCATTAGATGGGTTGGGATCGCCAGCCTTATCATTCTGAGCAGTTCTAGTTTTAGCCCCATCTTTCTTCTTTGCGACCAACTCAGCCAACGGCCTACCAGTTCTAGTTCTGACTACATTTACTTGCTTGGGGTTGTGGTCAATGTTACTTGGAAAGCCTCCTTGAGGTTTGGAATTTACAGTGCTTGCCAACTTCCCCAACTGCTTCTCTAAGTTTTAGAGACCTTGCTTGTTTTGACGGATGTCATCCTCTTGCCTTTGCTGATTTGCCAGAATTTGTCTCAACACCTTACTATCAATTATGTTGTTTGGGTTGGCCTGCTTTGTGGGCTGCTGCATCTGCTAATTATAATACATATTGCCACCTTGTGGTCTAGGCTGAAGTGGTCCTTGATTTTTTGATTTCCACCCTAAGAGAAGTTTGGGTGGTTTCTCCAATTTAGGTTATAAGTGTTCCCTAAACCTTGATGCCCACCTCTGTTGGCATTGCCCACAAAGTCTAACACTTCAGAATTAGCTCCACAAAACTCTGTAGTATGGTCTCCTCTTCCACACACATCATACTAGCCATTCTACTGCTGTTGTACCATATTTACCATAGCTGACTATTGAACCATACACATCGGCATTGGTTGTTGGGCCAAGGACAAGCTGTTGAAGTGATTTTGTCATTACATTTTGTATTGCTGACACTTGGGCTTGCAATGCAGTCAGTGCTTCCATCTCTAGCACGCCAACTTGCTTCTGAACTACCGATCTGCTAGATACTCTATTCCACTCAAGATTCCCTTGTGTAATATGATTGAGAAAAGCATACAACTCATCATATGTCTTCTCCAGTTCTTGTCGACCTATTATAGAATCAAGAAGAATCTTGGTGTTAGGTTCCAAACCTTCAATGAAGGTATGGACCAACACCTTATTAGCCTAATAATGATGGGGACAATTAATGAGAAGAATTTTAAACCTATCCAATGCTTGATATAAATTTTCTCCAAGTCTTTGCCTGAAGCTCCGAATCTCACTCCTTATTTTGGTTGTGTTGCAAGATGAGAAGAATCGGGTCAGGAACTTTCTAGCTAGCTTATCCCAAGAAGTGATGGAGTTGGGTGGCTGAATCTGTAGCCACCTTCATGCTTCCCCCAGTAGTGAAAAGGGAAACAAGGTCATCCTCATATAGTCTCTGTTCACCCTCGTGGGATGAAGGTATCAACAATCCCTAAGAAGTTCTGAATATGAACCTGTGGGTCTTCATGTGGGAACCTAGTAAACTACCCGATGGAATGTAGCAATTAAATCATATTCTATTTAAGTTCCGAACGACCACTGGGCTCTGGCTTCTAAAAGCAGCATGGGATTCCGACATCCCAGACTGGCCTAGGCGTTTCTGCTCTTACGGGTGGATTTTGGTATACCATTTCCTCTCTAACAGGTTCAACTTCTTTGTTATTATCCTCTAGATCTTCCTGCTCAATGAGTTGAATCGACAGAATTAGGTACAAGACACCTGCCCTTCTCTTTGACTAATGGAAGCAAGAATCTTGTTCTTTAGTGTAGCAACTAAATACCTGAAAAAATAGCACGAGTAAGATCAGGCGCAATGAACACATAAAACAAAACAACTCAGAAAATTAACCAACTTCTAACTTCTAACTTTTAATTCCGGCAATGGCGCCAAAACCTTGTTGCCTCCTAGAGCATGCAAGTGTACGTGGTCTTAACAAGTAATATAGTGGCCCTAATTAGAGGCTGGGATATCAAACCCAAAGGATTTAAATCAAAATCAGTTAACGATCCATGTTATTGAGCTAAGTGTGTCTTTGTTGAAAATGATGAAAAGATTGAGTGAAAATTTAATGAACTAATTAAAACTACTAATGTGTAATACTCGATATAATTACTAAAATACCCCTAGAGTAGAGACTGTGCGTAACACGTCTTCCCATACTCCATTCGTGAATTCGAGACCAAATATGCAAGTAACATGGAAAATTGAGTGGGCAAATGGTCTCATTCGGATTTTAGAGCCATCGGATCAAAAAATAATTTTTCGATCCGAGACAAAAAATATGTTGATGCGCACCCAAGGCATGATGCACCTGGGATGCATAACAACACTTATTGCTTTTTAGTTTTTTCAATGCAAATTGAAAACTTGTTCGGAAAAAAATTGGAAAAAAATTATATATGTCTGTGCCCAGTCTGCGTCGCGGACTGGGCATTTTCTGAGTCAACTTTTTCTTTTTAATTTGAGGGGCATTTCGGTCAATTTTCAACTGATGTTTACGCTCCAACAGTAAATTGGTCGCTATCAAGTATAAACCTAACCAGAGGCTAGGGTCGAATCCACAGGGAATATGGGGTTTGACCAAATCGACTTAGCAATAATCATTTCAAGTACCAATCGACTATATTCTCTAGAATGGGGGAGGGGGGGAGTTTGCGAATTGGAATAAAATAACTACAAAAACTATACTAATATTCACGAAGCAACTTGGGAATTATGTTCCCCATGATTCAAAGGTGAAAGTCGAATTTCACCATGAAGCTTGGTCCGCTACCATGGTGTGCCAACTAACCATTACCCATTGTCCCAATCAACCTCTCCTTAATCGAGTTTGGTTGATTAGACGAGAACACATGAATCGAATCCTGTCACCCATTTCCTTTTCCTATTAATCACTACCTTAGTTGGGATTATGACACTAGGCAGGTTTGGTGTTGGCCACCACCAAACAACAACATTCTGAAGGAAAATGGACAATACATGTAAATACTCAAACATAGAATGTAAATAATACAAGTTATTAGAAGTTAGCTACTCATGGTTTCCCACAATCCCAAGTTATGGGGGTTTAGCTACTCATGACTAGGGTAAATCATAAACAATGAATAAAATAACATAGTTGCAAAATTACCCAAAGAAAATGAAGAACAAAAACCATCTTGATATTGAGATCACAAACTTGAAGAATGGAGTTTGATTACAAGTGATTTCAAATTCCCAAATTGGGTGTTCAAAGTAAAATCCTAAGTATCTACACTTAACCCTAGTAAAAGCTCTCTAAAAAATTCTCAAGAATCTCTACAATCTGATCTCAATACTAGTCTCTATGATCCTCTCTTTTAAAACTCTAACTTAAACTATTTACAAAAGGATCTAAAAATAAATAAGAAAAGTTGGTCGGTAGTAGTTACGATTCTTAGGCACGACTGGTAGAGTGACGTTGGAGTCATAATCGAGCTTTTATAGTCAGCATTTATCATTTTGGATTTAACTGCTATGATCCATACTACTAGTCGTGGTCTGGTCTACGACTCGTACCCTGAGCTTATATGGCTGACTTCAATTTCTCAGATTTTAATATTTGGAAGCTGTTAATCACTACGACCACCTTCTACGATTCGTAGTATGTCTCGTAGGTCTTCAAATTTAACAAAATTTGCTGCTTTTCCCTAAAATCTGGCCAACCTGTATTTTCTACCAAAACATACATAAAACACATAAAAAATGTAAAAAGTCACATATATAACTTGCAAAATCCCTTGTTTTAGGTATCAAATGTGTTGTATTTTGACAGCACATCATCACCCTCAACTTAGAACTATTATTTGTCCTCAAGCGATGACTCGCTCTATATAGACAATAAGTAATATATGGCAATCATTCTAATGGCATATACTTTTCTCAATTTTAGCTCAGGTACCCAAGCTAGCATTTTCAAAACCTGATTGTATGGCTACCAAGAAAACTAAGGCACATTGATGCATTTGACAATCCAACTATGATAAGTTTAGGAGTATCAACAATTTACAATCACTGTACAAGTTATATGATAACCTGGCAGTGCAAATGCCCCCAGAGAAAAGAAATCCCTCTTGAACACTCAATAAGCAATCAAAGAAGATTGAGGGACTATGCAAGCATACTCTCACAAACGAGATTCATGCATGATAACCAATACTATAGGCTTGCCTATATACTCACACTTCGGACTGTTGACTAGTTGGATCAGGATCACTTTAGGACTTCATAGGCTTGTAATGTAGGCTCATGGGGATTTGGTAAGGTATTTTAGGCAATTAGTGATTGAATGCCATTCTTGAATCATGCTTTTCAATATTTTCACCTTAATAACTCAACTATTTTCACTTTGTCCCCCCTTATTCTTCACTTTCAAGCTTTTTCGGGTACTTTCTTTTCATCTTTCAGCTTGTGCCTTATTTTTGAATCCATTTTGCTATTTTTCTCATTCTACCACAACTTTTCTTCTTTTTCTCTCACCCGGTACATGATTTTCCATTCTTTCTTTCATTCCTAACTAATCACCTCATTTTTGCTACTATACCAAAACATTAGCCACCCTTAACTTAGGTTTTTACCCTGAGGTGAAGTACACAATATCTACTCAACTAAACCAGGGCCACTTTTGGTAGCCACACTTAACTTAGGCTTTTCACCTCAATCAAGGTTCACATGTTCAGGGATAGATCTGGGCCAATATTAAAGTGTTTCACCAGACAAGGTTAGGCTAGTTAGGTGTCAAGAAAGAAATGATACATGTAAAACTCAAACATTTGGAACAAGGGGTAAACTCTTTCATTTGGTAAGTCATTTAGGAAAAAATGGACTAATTTAAAGAACTACGGCCTAAGATCCTTACCTGATCAACACAACCTCCTGCCCAATCTTAGAGTAACAGGGCAAGTTCTGAATCAGCACATAATACATGAATATGACAAAATTACCTCTCACACACAAAACATTGCATACATAATCAACATAGACTCACAGATCTTGCTTCAAGCATTAACTTACCTTCACTTCATCAGAATAAACATTTCCAAACCAATCACATGCAAGATTGCAATAGTAACCAACAATCCCAAAAATTTTTTGGGTACCCATTTTTAACATATTCAATAAAATCATTCAAAACTATATACATGCCAGAAGTATTAATCGCCATATATCCACAAGTTATCTATAACACCTAAAACATGCCATTTCAACATGAAGTAAAATCATCGACAAGAAAAATGAAATACGACAAGAAACCTTGGGATATAAAAAATAGGACAATTATGGACCAAAAGCTACTCAGACTTCATTCAAGTCCATAACTTTTCATACCCCCACCAAAAACAATACTTTGTCCTCAAAGTAGATAGATATAAAAAACCATACACAAAAACATATCATCTAAAATGTAACAAAAACCAAATTATCCAAAAACAACAATAAAAATGAAGTATCCAGAAATAGTAGTGAGAACAACGTATCCAAAAGTAGTAAGCATGGGTGTCAAAAGTAGTAAACACATGGTGCTCAGGCACTGGCATCAATCTAGTCCAAGGGCTCTCTCTCCTCCGATGTGGTCTGGGCTGCAGCTGAACTCGAGGTACTAGCTCTATGTAATCTCTACTGCTCATGAGCATGCCTTTGCTGCTCTGTTTATATAAAATCTCTCATCACCTGGTCAGTAATATGCTCCTCTAGCTCTGCCTCCTCCTCAACAGTCCTCTATCTCTTCTGGGCCACATCTGCATAATCACCCTCTAGAGGCCTCTTCTTGGGAACATGTGGGCAATCTTCGAAAAGATCAATCAAGTCCTCACCAACAGGTGCCTCCTCCGGGGATGCTATCGGGGTTGCTAATGATGTCATCAACTCAACCTTGAACTTGGTTAACTCCTGCTGTATGCTAGCCAAATCTGCAGGATGAGCTCTCTCAAGTCTCTTCTGGACCATGTCCTTGAAAGAGTCGACCTTGGTATCCACTGTAGCAACTATCTGGTCCAACTCAAATAGAGTGAATGCCTTGGCCCGCCCCTCCAAGGCCTAGACTATTTGATAAACCCATGGCTTCTTACCCAACTAGGCCTCTGTCCTAATCAACCTGCATACCAAAGCCTGAAATGCAAAAGCAGACATAATAGGCAAGTATGCAGAAGTAACCTGAGAAGTAGAAGGCTCGGGTGCAAGTGTATCTGTGGAGGGCATCGCCTCAGTGTCAACTGCTAGAGGTTTCTTTAGTGTAATTGGAATGGAGGTGGTAGACTTGGAGTCGACTCCTCAGTAGCTGGCTCGAGAGGAAATATCTCAGGCATAGGAGGAGGAACTGCTCTCTAGAGGGCTACCAGATTTTCATCAGCCTTGATTAGGCTGGGATCCATAGTGTGAAGGTCCTCAACTTGTAGGTCTATGCGAAGAGAGATACGTACTCTAGCCTCAATGTATAGTCTGTCTATCAAGATAGGGAACAATAATGAGGTATTCATTTAGAGCACGATATCCTGACTCTGCTCATCCATGACACACCCGCAGTCAATCTCATAGCTAGCTAAGATACTGTCTAGTGACACGGCCCGCTCCAAGTTTGCCACGACCCAAGCCTAGGGCCTAGATGTGGCATGGAAATGTAGAACCCAAAGGGAACCCAATCAGGCCTTGTAACATATCATTAAACATCCTTGATTGCAGAAGCAAATAAACAACAATAAGAGATAGTAAGAATTAGGGAACTCAGGACTAATGGACACCTTTCATTTTATAAACGTCAAAGAGTCAAATCTCATAGCATCATTACATAACTTGTCCAACAACACCTCTAACATAGAACTTAGCGGGGGCCAACACAAGCAACTGGGCTCACTCTCATAGTCAAAGTATACCATAGAGAGTCTATACATCTCACAAACCAAGAGAAGTATGTCCTCGAAGTTGAGGACTCACCAACTTACTTGAGAGATATCGCACTAGCCACGTGGAGGAGGAAGATGATCAAGTGGGGCTCCGGTTTCTACATGGTAATATCATGTAAGCGTAGAGTATGCATTAGTATGTTTGAGTGTACTAAGTATGTAGAATTCTATGCAACAATAGATTGGAAACATAGTCAAAATGCGTAATTAGGCAATAGATGAACATATAACAATATGAAATGCATGAATGATACTTGGTGTAAACATACTTATATATAAATCATATTACATGTGTAGTAATAGACCATCATCATAGACCAAGCAACTTACTACTTGAAATCCAAGGTAGACCACCCCTTAGAAGTGATTAAGGTACCAACACCTCAATTGGTTGACGGACATGACCACCCTCCGTCGGAAGTGATTGAGGTACCAACCCCTTAATTTGTTGATGGATTACCACCCCCATCTGAGATGATTGAGGTACTAACCCCTCAATTGGTTGACAGTGTACCACCCCCATCCTGTATGATATGAAGGTGAAATATGGCTTAGTGTAAGTATTTTCACACATGGGAAGACTTAGGGCCAAGGCCCAAAAGCCTTTGACCAAACTAAAAATAACTGGGCAAAAATAACATTAGTCCGCGCCCTGCCCGCGTCGCGCCAGGGGTGCAGACTCATTCTGGATAAAGAATTTTTGGGAAATTAAAATTGTGATTCGTTTGATCTAAAATCAGGGTCAGACCCACTCCCTACTCAATTTTTCCTTTGATCAAGAATGTGAAGTTAGATTTTTGATATCATACACGAATTTTGAGATATATAAAAACTACGATTCGGAATACTTCCAAGGCATATTTTCGGGCACTTTTTGGGGTCATTTCAAAGGTCATGAGATTGTCCATGAATGTAGGCCTGATGCACGACCGAATAATGCCCACTAGAATTTAGCTGAAAAGGAGAGGTGGGACTTCACTATAGGCTCGACATTGTTAGTGACCCATGTATTGTTGGCGTCACTCTCTACTATCTAGCATACCACCTATCTGAGGAGCTCGGTCCTTAAACCAATATTCTTCCCAATCATAGCTTGCTGCATTTGATTTATCTTGCTATCATACTCATTTGTGTACTTTGGCACCCTGTAGTTAGGACCACACTGAACCCGGTGGATGGTTTCCTTGGAGATATCTATCCTCTAACCTTGAACCAAGACCCTACGCAACCTGGGATGATCCATCACCTTCTACCCCTTGGGAAGATCTCGAAGGATGGTAGCGACTTAGGCAGCATAGAACTCTATGACCACAAGTGGGGCATACTTGTCCAATTGCTCTGATAACCACCGGAGCAGGTATCGATGAATCTCTTCCTCTAAAGCTGGAACTCGACTCAACCCTGAGTCATTTAACCAGGACTTCTCATGAAACTGTTGAAAGGTTTTCCCTTTCCCTTTGGCTCTAATCCCTTTTCATAGATCTCCTGCATGCCCATGATTCCCCATCGGTGATGATGAAGATCAATGGCAGAGATAGATGGGTCAACTGATTACCCTACTGCTTCATTCTAAGGTGCATCATCATACTCTATCCAGTCTACATTAACATCTACATTGGACTAGGATGCACTATTAGTAGTGTGCTCCTCACTTGACCCCTTAGGCTAGTCACCATCTATATTTTCGTCCCTTCGTCATCCGTTAAATTCTCTCGTAGCAGCACCTCTAGTTTTCAGGGGCATTGTTCCTAAAAATTGCATCATAAATTCATACTTATCCCCCAAAACAATCATCACAAATAAAGAAAGTAGCAAATAGAAACAAAAACAAAAATGAAAACAAATAAAAAGTAACACTGCACCAATTCCAGGTTGCAGGTACAAGGCACAGGTACGACTCATAGGTTGACCTATGAGTCGTATTTTGGCCTCATAGTACAATGGTACCTGATAAATATCACACTCAAAACAGGTACTAGGCACAAGTAAGACTCGTAGTGGGGACTATAAGTTATAGGTTGGCTCGTACTAATTTCTAGTAACATTTTGTAAAGACAAACCTTGTTCACGAGACCCCCTATTACGGTTTGTAGTGGATACTACGACCTGTAGGTGGGTCTCGTATGGAAAGTATTGAGGGGTCACAAGTAATTGTTATTCCCTACGAGGGGGCCACTATGACTCATAGGTATTTCTACGAGACGTAGGTAGCCCTCATAGCAGGGAATATCAGACACCTATGGTGTCTTCAACACAACTATACGAACCGCAATCACTAAATGAACTATAAAATTCACTCTAACAAAAATATAAATAGCATCGAAGCAAGATTTTGACATTATATTACGCATAAACATATATCCATCACCCAACCATGATTTGCCAACCAAGAATAAACCAAAATTCATCTCAAAATTTAAAAATCAAACCTAAACTCCCCAACACATTTAACATCCTAAAATTGTTAATCCAAGAACATACAACTAAATCATTGGCACAAAAACATGAATGTTCATGGATGTGAACCGATAAGCATATATAGTCACCAAAACCACCATTTCAACATGATAAGCATACCTAAGACACAAATTTATACCACCATGACTTAATCAATCAACTAACCATCACACATTTAGCTCCAACACCTAATCAACAATTCATGATAAAATATGATAATTACAACAAAGTAATAAGGGAAATTTCATAATTATGGTCAATCTCATGGAATTCTAATGGTCAATCTTATGGAATTCTAATTGATAAATTCCCTAGTTCTCATTCACATGCGTTCACTTCCCCATGAATATTCTTGATACTACTTTCAAACACACAATCTTTCAAGAAGTTCAAGAGACATAATGTTTGTGTAAGAAATTAGACCAAGAAACATACCTCAGATGATGGAGATGAAAGATGAGTGAAATGAGAGAAAAAAGGAGTTTGAAACCCTAGCCTTCGATTACTCACTGAAAAAGTGACGTAGGTACGCCGGAAAAGGGGGTCGAAATAATGGGGGAAAGTTTTTGGAAGTATTTTTAGGGGTTAGGTTTGTATTTTTGGGGTCAAAATGAATTTTGACCCCTTTTATAATAAAATTGGACCGCCTTTTAAAATCACTGAGTTGGGTCTATGAGACCTTGATTATGAGTCATAGAGCTTCCTACAACTCATAGGTCATGGTTTCGTAACAGACCCTAACACTTAGAAAAATTCAGTAATCATACTTGGACACTATGAACTCTACTTACGACTCATAGTATGGACTACAAATCGTAAGGTTGGCTCGTAGGATATGTGCCAATTTCAATCAAACACTATTAGCCTCTACTAGGTATGACCACTAGTCATAGTGTAAGCTACGCCTCGTAAGCCTGGTCGTAGAGGTTGCTTCCAATACCATTTTCTTCCAACTTCCAGCACTTACTTCATATCTGCAATTCATAATCTTAAAATAAACCAATTTTCAAATAACACAACTGATTCAATGTCTTCAAAATCAAAAGAAAAATCAATTCACTACCTCGAAATTTAAACAATCCAAATGAACTTAAAACAATCCAAAAACATGACAAGTACTTGGGTTGCCTCCCTAGAAGCGCCTTGTTTAATATCGTGACTTGACTTAGTTATCGATAAATCATCAGAAATCCTAAATAGCCCACACCTCACTTTTAAGCTCATTCGGGTGCTTCATTGACTGGTGGATATAAAAAACAACCTCTGCATCATTGACTCTGAACTTGAGTTGACCAGAATCCTTGTCCACCAATGCTCTCCCAGTGTCCAAAAATGGCCTCTGCAAAATAATAAGGACCTCAAAATCAACCTCACAGTAAAGAATCACAAAATCTGCTAGAAAGATAAACTTATCAACTTTTACCAACACATCAAAAAGAATTCCCTCTGACTTCTTGATTGTTCTATTTGCAATGAGTAGCCGCATTCTTATGAGGGTAGGATAACCAAGACTAAGCTTTTTGAAAATGGCAAGAGGCATCAAATTTATGCTTGCTCCTAAATCACATAATGCCCCTATGAACTCTACATCACCGATGGTACAAGGAATGGTTAATGCACCGGGATCGTACCTCATTTGGACTAGGCATTTGGTCATGATGGCACTACATTGTTGGAGCTCTTGTGAAAGCTCTTGGGTTACCATGCACTTTTTCATCACCAAATCCTTCATGTACTTACCATATCCGGGTATCTTCTCCAATACTTCTGGAAGGGGGATGTTAATGGATAATTGCTTTAACATTGAAAAAAAATGTTTGAATTTACCATCCTCCTCCTTTTTCTCGAGTCTTTGGAGAAAGAAAGAGGAGGTTTTGGGATCATCTTGGCCTTTTTTCTCTTTTACGTCTTCACTTTGCATCCCATTGCTTTCTAAACCTTCTTCCTCAACCTCAACTTTGTCATCAATGCCCTTCTCACAAGTTTCATCATCAACCACAAGTATTGGGGGATCTATGGTGCTTTTCCCACTTCTCGTCATGACCGTCATACAATGTCCATCATTCTTTGGATTTTGAACCATATTACTTAGCAAAGTGCCCTTTTGGCGTTGGTTCAATTGAGAAGATACTTGATCGATTTTTTTCTCTAATTATGTGATGTCCACTGAATGAGTCTCTATCTTTTGATTTATACTAGAAATATCTGATTTCATTACTTTTCAAGGATCATCTTTATGGTTAGCCCTCTTTAACAACTTATCAAACATTTTTGCAATCATAGAATTGCTAGACCTGGCATCATGATTATGGGGAGGCACATAGGGGCCATTTCTATATCTATCTCTTCGCCCTCACTTGGCCTTCGATACTCTTTCTCTTTCATAATAACTGCCACGACTATCTCTAAATAGTCTGAGTTGGACCCTTGGGAATTATTTTGGAAACCAGTCGCTTGATTACTCACAAAGCAAACATCTTCATCAAAGAAGGATTCTTCATACATGGGAGCCTTTGGAGGTTAGTGAGTCACTGCATGGAGACTTGGTTTTGCTTCAATACCAAATCCATACTTGTGCGAAGTTAAGTGAGTTGTAGTATAATCTCCTCATTCACCTTGGCTTGTTCATTGTTAGTGTTCACTACACATGAAGTTTTAGTTGCACCTCTTTGACCCCATGCTCTACTTGTTTTGACTACTTGCTCCATTCTTTCGGTGATTCATGCAAAAGGTTGATCAAGAAACATGCCTCCCATAATGGTATTGGACAAGCTTGACTATTCTTGTCAAGAGCCCGATAAAAGATCTCTACTAAGGCATTATCAATAATTTTGTGATCCGGAACCATCCTCAAGCACTTGGTGGACTTTCCTATGTTGTACTAATCAAATCACCTATCAATTGCTCGAAGTTGTTGATTTGATCTTTGAGTTTAAGAGTTTTGGACCTTTGAAAATACCTCTCTAAAAAGGCTCTATGTAACTCGACCCAACTAGTGATTGGACTTTGTGGGAGTTCCGACAACCATATTGCTGCATTTCCAGTTAGAGATAGAGGGAACACTCTGAGACCAACTGCATCTAATGAAAGATTTTCTTTGCCCATCATACTCTTACAAACAAATGCAACATTATGGAGATATTATATGGATCCTCCGAAGGTAGCCCCGTAAACAAACCATGATTTTGAAGCATTTGTAGGACACTTCTAGACACAGTGAACTTAGTGTTGGCCGATAATGGTGGCAAAACTATTGCTCCTGTGACATCTATTGCCATAGGGTTCAACCTATATTCATTCCAACCATATGCGTTCTCGTTGAAATCCCTGTGGTTTGGCCTATTCTACCTTTGAGGTGGGTTTTCATCTCTACCACATCTTCCTCATATTGACCAATAGCTTCATCAATTACGATGTCCTCATTTTCTTGAGCCATTCTTCTTGTAATTCAGTGGATCTCTAAGTTGATTGGAACTAAGGGATTTCCATGGTTCCTTATGCCAAGCATATGAACCTAATACACCCTAAAAGTACAAAACAAACAACAAAAACAAAAAATAAAGTAAACTACAAGAGAATGCAGAAATTAACACTTGAACTAATCACTATTGAAATCAAGTAAAAAACCTAGCCACATTCCCTAGCAACGGTGCCACAAATTTGATGTTCACGCTCCAACAGTAAAGTGTTCTGCTATCAAGTTTAACCTACCAGAGGCTAGGGTTGAATCCACAGGGAATTTGGGGTTTGACCAAATTGACTCACTAACAATCATTTCAAGTACCAATCGACTATATTTTCTAGAATGGGGGGTTTTGCAAATTGGACTAAAATAACTACAAAAACTATACTAACATTCATGAAGAGACAATCAATTTGAGGGGCAACTTGGGAATTGTTCCTAAAGATTCACTAACTCAAATACCACAGATATCATAACCCTAATTGAGACATTACATGCAGGACAATAGCTTAGGTTCTTCCTGCCCTCTTGTAAAGGTGAAGGTTGAATTTCACTATGGCGCTTGGTCAGCAACCATAGTGGGTCAACTAACCATTACCCATTGTCTCAGTCAATCTCCCATTGGTCGGGTTTGGTTGATTAGTCGAGAACACATCAATCAAATCCTGTCACCTATTTCCTTTTCCTATTCATCACTATCTTGGTCAGGATCATGACACTAGGCGGGGTTTGGATTGGCCACCACCAAACAGTAAGCATTCAGAAGGAAAATGAAAAATACATGCAAATACTCAATTAAAGAAATGCAAATAATTCGGGTATTAGAAGATAGCTATTCATGGTTCCCACAACCCCAAGTTGTGGGGATTTAGCTACTCATAGCTAGGAAAAAAATCACAAACAATGAATAGAATAAACATGGTTGAGAAATTACCCAAAGAAAATGAAGAGAAAAAACCACCTTGATGTTGAAATCACAAGCTTGAAGAATGGAGTTTGATTACAAGTGATTTCAAATTTCTAAATTGGGTCTTCAAAGTAAAACCCTAAGTATCTACCCTAAACCCTGGAAAAAGCTCTCTAAAAAATTCTCGAGAATCTCTACAATCTGATCTCTATAATAGTCTCTATGATCCTCTCTTTTAAAACCCTAACTTAAACTATTTAGAAAAAGGACCTAAAATTAATAAGAAAAGTTGGTCAGCAGCAGTTACGGTTCATAGGCGCGACTTGTAATATGAGCTACGAGTCGTATAGGCTTTCATAGTTAACACTTGTCATTTTGGATTTAACTGCTATGATCCATACTACGAATCATGGTCTAGTATATGACTCATATCCTAGGCTCATATGGTAGACTTCAATTTCTCAAATTTTGATATTTGGAAGTTGTTACTCACTACGACCACCCCCTATAAATCGTTGCTTCGGCTGCGACTCATAATGTGGCTTGTATGTCTTCAAATTCAACAAAATCTACTACTTTTCCCCCAAAACATGCTAACCTACATTTTTTGCAAAAAAACAAACATAAAATACATAAAAAATATAAATAGTCACATCAGAACTTGCAAAATCCCTTGTTTTAGGCATCAAATGTGCTGTATTTTGACAGCACATCACCAAGTCCCCAATACTCAAAACATGATCAAATTAGGTTATTTTGATACGTAAATAGGATCTAAAACTCCATTCTAAGTCCCTTCTAATACATTGAGAAATTAGGGCTTATGAGAGAAAAAAGAAGAACGTAAGATTGAAGAATTCAAGAGGATTCTTGAGAGCTTGATTGTTAATAGCTTCATCTAGGTATGTTAGGCTTAACTAAAAGCATGAGATTGTTCTCTCAAGTTCCCTATAGATGGTCTTAGAAGAGAGTTGAAGTTGACTAGTTTACATGCATAATTCTTGATTAATTCTTAAAACATTATATTATTACATGTATTTTCGTATGTTGATGATCATTATAAACTCTTTGCTTGAATTAGATGGTTTTTACATGATTTATTGCATAAACCCTACTTATTATTTCATAAAGATTGAATAAACCAAGATAAAGACTGAGTCTAGAGCCTTGATTCAGAGTGTTGATAGAGAATGTGATTGTGAATGTGAGAATGATGATAGATTTATAGTATTTGATGGTCCATGAATCTTCCCAAATGAACTCTAATGAATTGTCTATTCGATTATTCCCTAATGATTGTTCTAAGTCTTGAACTAATGATTGAGATATTAATGGATGAGATGATTAGAGTCTCTATGAGATTGATTGCATGATAGTGCCTCTACGAGGCTGATTTGAGATGCGGCTATTGAGATAGTTTGATTGGTTTGATTGGGTTGATTTTTTTATTACCTTTGAGTCATGGAAGGAGTATCAAGCACCAAAAGAGTAAGAGTTAATCCAACTTTTACTCGTCAAACTATGTAGCCAAGCATAGGTAAGGATTAGGACCATCACATCACATTATGATGAGGTTACCTATGATTAGAAGTCCCTGGAATCAGTAGAGGACTTATAGATGTCTGCCTCCATTTAGACTTGTCCATATGGTTTTGATTAGTTCCCTACCTGGAAAGTATGGAATGACTGTGACAATATTAGCGGGATTGTTGTACAATTACTTGCTTATAAGTGATTGTTTCCGGATAAGAGAAACACCCAGAAAGTTCCCAAACTGAGTACTTTGAGTTGAGATGAGTCCCTCTGAGATGAGTCTGATTTGATTGATGCGGTTTGATGGGTTGATGGGTCATTTGTCTACTCTTTATTCTTTCTTTAGATAGACATTTGACATGTTGATAGATTTTTATATTGAGTTGATTGTTGTTTCATATTATTCTACCTGTTTTGGTTTCATTCAACTATTTTACATACCATACATTCCATGTACTGATGTCACTTAGTTCTGTATCATTTAATGATGCAGATACAAGGATTAGAGATCACCAACAAGCACATCATTGAGGATCTTAGACGTTCAACTGATTGGTGAGCCTCCCTTACTTAGGAGGATTCATATGCTATTTTCATCTTGCTTTAGAGTTAGACATTATTGGCTTATTTTTGATTGGGGTAGCCATGGGTCTGTCATTGGGACCACTTGATACTGATAGAGACTTCATAGACTAGAGTCGAATATTGATTGATAAGATTGTGAGCTAGTTCTTTCTACTAGCCTATTATTATTATTATTATTATTATTATTATTATTATTATTATTTGAGATTAGACAAATATGTTCATTTATATTCTTTATGTCTTCTGCTGATTAATAGAATGTATGGATGAATGAATGTGATGAGGCCAAGTGGTTTTCTTAGGGACTAGCAATAGTCTCTAGGTTCCGGCCACGTCTTAGGTCCCTTCTAGGGGCACGACAAACTTTGTATCAGATCACGAGTTCAAGTGTCCTAGGGAATATATGAAGCCATGTCTAGTAGAGTCTTGTTTATGGGTGTTTTTTCGACCATACTTGATAAACAGGAGGCTATAGGACAATAGGAATTGTTTAACTTCTTTCATGTTCTGAATCGTATGTTGGAGTTATACTCTATGAAAGTTCTCTTCTAATTCGTACTTTACGCATTGTAGAATTGTGATCATGCCTCCCAGAAGAGCCATCAGAGGTAGAGGACGTCTCGCCAGACAAGATTTTAACCCACCTGAGCCTCAGGAACATGAGCAGCCCATGGAACCAACTGTCCCTGTAGTGTAGCCCCTGCAAGATGATGTCTCCAATGTTGAGCTTTGCCAGGCTATTCAAATTCTAGCCCAGTCTGTTACAGCACCTGCTACGAGACAAGGAGCAGGTCGGCAAGATGCCCATAACACTTCTAGAGTTTGGAATTCTGGAGGATAAATCCGCTTGAGTTCACAGGGTCTGCATCCACTAAGGATCTTGGAGAACTATGTGGAGGAGCTTAAGAAAGTGTTCCAAGTGATGCATCTGGCTGATGCTGATAGAGTGGAACTAGCTGCTTATCAACTAACAGGTGTGGGTATAATATGGATTGACCAGCGGAAGAAGGGTAGAGGAGAGGATGCCCTATGCTAACTTGGGCTATGTTTGAGGAAGCTTTCTTGGGGAACTTTTTCCCAAGGGAGCGAAGAGAGGCAAAGGTAAGAGAGTCTTGAACTTGAAACAAGGCTCTATGACTGTGCAAGAGTATGGGATGAGGTTTTCACAACTGTCTCTCTATGCTCCAGACATGGTTGCTGATATGAGGGGGAGGATGGAATGTATGTTGATGGGTTGAATAGAGGGCCGAAGAGAAATGGGAGGGGATCAATGCTCATGAGTGATGCAGATTTGGGAGATTGATGACCTTTGTTCAACAAGCTGATCAGGAAGGGAGCATGATAATGAGGTGTTCAAAAATAAGAAAGCAAAAACATGCAGCCATGAGGTTGGAAAGAAGGGGAATGGAAATCAATTTCCCGCACCATCATCTACTAGTGCCCTTGCACCTAGAGTCAGAAATGATCAGAGGTCCCAAAATGTTGGAGCCCATGTATATCAGTCACAAGCCAATGTGGCTCAAGGTTCATTAGGTAATCCAGCATGTAGTAAGTGTGGTAAGTTGCACTTGGGGAGATGCCATAAGGGGAGTGATATATGCTACAAGTGTGGCCAAGTGGGTTACTATCAGAGAGACTGTCCAAATTGGGCTAATCGAGCTCTATCTTTTGCACTAACCTTACCTGCTAAGGGAAATTAGAGAGGTACTACATCAGGCGAAAGTGGGCACACAAACCATTTGTGTGCCATGGGTAGTTGACATGATCAGGAGAACTCCCCAAATGTTATGACGGGTATGATTCAAACCTTTGCTATTGATTGTTATGTGTTGATGGATCCTAGTGTCATGTTATCTTTTGTAACTCCTTATATAGCCAGAAGATTTGATAGAACCCCTGAAAGTCTTCTTGAACCCTTTGATATCTCTACTCTAGCGGGGGAGTCGATTCGGGCTAAGAGAGTCTATAGGAGTTATGTCATGTCCATCCATCACATGGAACAATCATTGATCTGGTTGATTTAGATATGACTGATTTTGATTTGATCCTTGGCTGCCTATTATGGTTTTGTTGATTGTAGATCCCAAACCGTTAAGTTCCAATTTTCGAATGAACCGGTTCTAGAGTGGAAGAATGAATCTGTAACAGCTAAGGGAAAGTTTTGTTTCCTATATTAGAGCCAGAAAGAGGATTCCTAAGGGTTGTATCTACCACCTCGTGAGATCTAAATCTGATAATGTTGAGTGTCCTACTCTTGAGTCAGTCCCGATTGTGAATGAGTTTCCAGAAGTGTTTCTCGAGGATCTGTCCGGAGTCCCTCTTGATAGGGAGATTGACTTTGGGATTGATGTTCTTCCTGACATCCAGCCTATCTCAATTCCACCTTATAGGATGGCCCCCAATGAGTTGAAAGAATTGAAAGAATAATTACAAGATTTGTTGGAGAAGGGCTTCATAAGGCCGAGTGTTTCTCCTTGGGGTGCCCCTGTCCTATTCATGCAAAAGAAAGATGAGTCTCTTTGAATGTGTATTGACTATAGGCAACTGAACAAGGTCACCATAAAGAATAAGTTTCCTCTCCAAAGGATAGATGAATTGTTCTACTAACTTCTGGGTGTCTCTTATTTCTCAAAGATAGACCTATGATCTGGTTACCATCAGTTGAAGGTGAGGGAATCTGATATTCCAAAGATAGCCTTTAACACTAGATATGGCCATTTTAAGTTCTTGGTCATGTCCTTTGGGTTGACAAATGCACCTGCAGCCTTCATGGACTTGATGTAAAGAGTGTTTGGATAGTATCTTGATATATTTGTGACTCTGTTCATCTACAACATTTTAGTGTATTCGAGAGATGAAGAGGATCATGAAAATCACTCAAAATTGTCCTCCAAACACTTAAGGACCATAATTGTATGTAAAATTATGAAAATATGAATTCTGGCTTAATTTAGTGGCTTTCCTAGGAGATATTATCTCCGGTGATAGTGTTCGAGTGGATGCTAAGAAGATTGACGTGGTTTATAACTGGCCTAGACCGACCTCTCCAACTGACATAAGAAGTTTCTTGGGGTTGGCAGGCTACTACCACAGATTTGTTGAGGGGTTTTCTTCCTTATCCGCACCATTGACTAAGTTGACTCAGAAAAAGGTCAAATTTCAGTGGTCCGACGAATGTGAGAAAAGTTTCCAAGAGTTGAAGACTAGAATGACTACTGCACCAGGTCTAACCTTGCCCAATGGAATAGAGGACTTTATAATCTATTGTGATGCTTCGAGAGTTGGATTGTGATATGTACTGATGCAGAGAGGGAAAGTGATAGCCTATGCTTCCAGAAAACTTAAGATCCCTAAGAGGAACTATCCAACCCATGATCTGGAGTTGGTAGCAGTGGTATTTGCAATTAAAATTTGGTGCCACTACATGTGTGGAGTACATGTGGATGTGTTCACTGACCGCAAGAGCTTGCAGTATGTATTCAGTTAGAAAGAGCTCTACCTGTGATAGAGAAGATAGTTGGAGTTGCTTAAGGATTACGACATGAGCATTCTCTACCATCCAGGTAAAACTAACATTATTGCTGATGCTCTTAGAAGGTTGTCAATGGGTAGCACAACCCATATTGAGGAAGGAAAGAATGAACTAGCTAAGGAAGTGCATCAATTGGCTCGATTGGTAGTTCAACTTGAGGAGAATGATAAGGAAGGAGTTAATATTCAGAACATGTCTTCTTCATCTTTGGTGGTAGAGGTGAAAAAAAAGCAAGATCGAGATCCATTCATACTCCAATTGAAGGAGGCTGTCCACAAACAGAAAGTGATGGTCTTCTTCAAAGGGGGAGATGGGGTGTTGAGATACTAGAGTAGATTGTGCATCCCTGATGTTGATGGTATTCTAGATAGAATCATGACTGAAGCTCACAACTCTAGATATTCCATTCATCCTGGCTCTACCAAGATATACCACTACTTGAGAGACGTCTATTGGTGGAGTGGAATGAAGAGGGATGTTGCTGTATTTGTCTAAAAATGCCTAAATTCTTAGCAAGTGAAAGTTGAGCATCAAAGGACATGTGGATAAGCTCAAAACTTTGAGATTCCAGAATTAAAGTGGGAGATGATCAATATGGACTCCATTACTGGTCTACTGTGATCACGAAAGTAACATGATTCAATATGGATAACTGTGGATAGGATGACCAAATTGGTTCATTTCTTAGCAGTTAAGACAACTAACACGGCGGAGGAGTATGTCGAGTTATACATCTAGGAGATTGTGAGGTTGCATTGAGTTTCCTTGTCCATCATCTCGGATAGAGGAACTCATTTCACCTCCCAATTTCGGAGATCGTTCTAAAAGGATTGGGTATGAAAGTAAATTTGAGCATAGCTTTTTCTCCACGGACAGATGGTCAAGCAGAGCATACTATTCAGACATTAGAGGATATGTTGAGGGCTTTGTTCTTGATTTCAAGGGAAATTGAGTTGATCACCTACTATTGATTGAATTTACGTATAACAATAGTTATCGTGCAAGCATTCATATGGCTCCCTACGAGCTTTGTATGAGAGGAGATGTAGTTCACCAAAAGGGTGGTTCGTGGATGGAGAAGTAGAGTTGATTGTGCCTGATCTTATCCATCAATCAATGGAGAAGGTTAAGGTCATCAAAGAGAGGTTGAAGACTGCATAGGGTTTCTAGAAATCCTACACCGATGTGAGGAGGAGAGATTTAGAGTTTGAGGTAAATGATTTGGGTATATTAGAAGGTATCACCTATGAAAGGTGTCATGAGATTTGGGAAGAAGGTAAATTGAGTTCATGCTATATTTTACCTTAAAAGTTTATGAAGAGGATTGGGAAGGTTACTTATGTATTAGAGTTGCCTTCCGAGTTAAACGAAATCCATCCAGTATTCCATGTGTTGACATTGAAGAAATGTTTGGGAGATCCTAACTTGATGATCTCTATGGAGAGCATTAGAGTGAAGGATAGCTTGACCTACGAAGAATTTTCGGTTGAAATCCTTGATTGTCAGATTCGCAAGTTGAGAACCAAAGGTATAGCCTCTGTCAAATTCATGTGAAGAAATCAAGTCGTTGAGAAAGCCACATAGGAAACTGAGGAAGAGATGAAAGATAAATATCTGCACCTATTCGTACCAAATAATGAGAATGTTAAAGGTAAATTCCTTACCCTTCACTAAATTGATTATCTGTTCTTGACTTGATTATCTATTCTTGAGTTCGAATAGAGTTGATTGATGATTGAGATAGAGTCGAGAGATTGATAGATAGATGTGAATGTTGAGATGAATTTTAGTCTATTTGTGCATTGATATCCACCTTTACTCATCATTCGAGGATGAATGATCCCAAGGGGAAGATGATGTAACACTCGATAAAATTACCAAAATACATAGAATAGAGACGTGCGTGTAACGCTTCATCCCTTGCTCCATTTGTGAATCCGAGACTGGATATACAATTAGCATGGAAAATTGAGCAGAAATATTGTCTCGTTAGGATTTTAGAGCCATCGAATCAAAAAATTAATTTTTTGATTCGAGATGAAAAATAGTGTTGATGTGCGCCCAAGGCGCGACGTGCTTGGAACACAGACCAACACTTATTTTTTAAATTTTTTTTACAGGAATTGAAAAATCATTCAAAAAAGTTTGGAAAAAGATGTATATGTCCGCGCCCAGTCCGCATCGCAGACTAGGCATTTTCTAAGTGAATTTTTTCTTTTTAATTTGAGGGGCATTCTGGTTAATTTTCAACCTCTACCAAACTCAAAACAAGATCAAATTAGGTCATTTTGATACGTAAATAGGGTCTGAAACCCCATTCTATGTCCCGTCTGATTCATTGAGAAGCTAGGGCTTGAGAGAGAAGAAAGAAGAATATAAGATTGAAGATTTCAAGGGGATTCTTGAGAGCTTGATTGTTGATAACTTCATCCCAGTTATGTAGGGCCAAAGGAAAAATATGCGATTGTTCTCTCATATGCCCCATAGATGGTCTTACAAAAGAGTTGAAAGTTCATGATTTTACATGCATAAGTCTTGATTAATTCTTGAAAAAATATGTTATTACATCTATTTTCGTATGCTGATGATCATCCAAAATGCTTTTCTTGAATTGGATGTTTTTACATGAATTATTGCATAAACCCTACTTACTATTTCCTAAAGATTGCATGAATGAAGATAGAGATTGAGTGTAGAGCCTTGATTGAGAATGTTGATAGAGATTGTGATTGTGAATGTGAGAATGATGATAGATTTATAGTATTTGATGGTCCATGAATATTCTCAAATGAACTCTAATGAATTATCTATTCGATTGTTCCCTAATGATTGTTCTAAGCTTTGAGCTAATGATGTCGCTCAAACAGTACTTCTCACTTTGAGGATAAAGTGATCGTCAATAGTAAAAAATCTAACCGAGATTAGGGTCTAATCCCAAGGAAATACGGGGTTTTGCCACTTTAATTCACTAATAATCAATTCAAATATCCAATAACTCAATTCTCAAGGAAAAGGGTTTTGCAATAATCTATGGAAAATTAACTAAACTAATAAAATGGAGAGACAATTAAATTGAAGAGCAACTTGAAAAATTGTGTTTCCCATGATTCACTAACTCAAATACCCCGGATAACACAACCTAAATTGGAACATTGCATGCAGGACAATAACTTAAGTTCTTCTAACCTTTGGGCAAAGACGAAGGACAAATTTCAGTATGGCGATTGACTGGCTACCATAGTGTGCCAAACTAATCGTTACCCATTGATCCAGTAAACCTCTTCTTGGCGGGGTTTGGTTGATTAAACGAGAACACATCAATCGAGTTTCGTTACCCATTTCCCTTCCTATTCATCACTACCTTGATCAGGATCATGACACTCGGCGGGGTTTAATGTTAGTCACTATTAAACAACAAGAAAAACGAAGGAAAATAGGTAATACATGCAAATACCCAACTTAAGAAGTGCAAATAATCTGGGTTTTCCAAGCTAGCTACTTATGGTTCACATAATCCCAAGTTGTAGGTTTAGCCACTCATGGTTTGGGCACACAAATCAATAATGAAATAAGAAGACATGAAAGATATCTTACCCAAACAAACTGAAGAACAATGAAACCTTTTTTAAAATTAGAATTACAAGCTTGAATGATGAGATTAATCCACAAGTGAATCTAAATCTCCAAATTTGAGTCTCAAAGATAAACCTTAAAATTCTACTCTCTAAACCTCTCTACAATCTTGAATAATCGAAATAATAATGAAAGGCCGCTTCTAAAACCCTAACATATACTATTTATTGTATTTACAAAAAGATCCTTAAAATAATTAGAAAATTAGGTCGGCAGCTTTTACGACACGTAGTTACGACTCCTAGGGTGTCCTACGAGTTGTAATCCGGCTTTCGTGGTCGGCACTTGGCATTTTTGGACTTCACTTCTAGAATCCACCTCTACGAGTCATAGTCTGGTCTATGACTCATAATGCCTTCTCATAGTCAACACTTGCATTTCTTGGTCCAATTTTTTATCAACACTGTTAATTGCTTTGAGGCTTCCCTTATAAGTCGTAGAGAGGACTACGACTCATGCCTTAAGCTCATATGGCTAAACTTCAAATTTTTATATTTTGTTTTTGAACTCTGTTAATTAGTACAAGGTAGCGTCTATGACTGTAGCTTGGGGTACGACTCGTAGTGGAGTCTGTAGTTCTTCAAAATCAACAAAATCTGTAACTTTTCCCAAAATCAAGTCAGCGTGTGTTCTCTACAAAAATAAACACAAAAACACATAAAAACTATAAAAGGTCGCATTGAGAACACGCAAAACCCCATGTTTTATGTATCAAATGTGTTGTATTTTGACAGCATATCAACACCCTCAACTTAGAGTTGTTTCTTGTCCTCAAACAACGACTCAATCTAAATAGATAATAAAACAATACATTGCAATTGACTCAATGGCATATACCGTACTCAAATTCAACTCAAGTACCGATAACATCATTTCAAAACCTGATCATGTAGCTAATAAACAAACCACATCATATGGATACATTTGACAAACAAACTATGATAAGTTAAAGAGTATCGACAATTCACATTCACTGAACAAGTGAATTGATAAACATGCAATGCAAATGCCCTCATAAAAGAGAAGTCCCTTTTTAACACTCAATATACTTTCAAATGTTTCTCATGGGATTATGCAAGCATATGCACTCTCGCAAAATAAGACTCGTGCATGATGACTAATACCATAGGCGTTCCCATATACTTATAACTTGTACTGTTTACTAATTAAATTATGATCACTTTAGGACTTTATACGTTTGTAACGTAGGCTCATGGGGCTTTGGGATGGCATTTTGGAGAATTAGTGACTAAGGGCCAACCTTGAACCACAGGTTTCAACACTTTCAACTTAGCAACTCAATCATTCTCAACGTATTCTTCCTTTTTCTTCATTTTCAAGCTTTTTCAGGTGTTTTCTCTTCATTTTTTAGCTTGTGCCTTATTTTTAAACTCATTTTGCTTTAAATTTTCAACTTATTCCAAGTCATCTTTTCCTCTTTTTCTCTTACTCAGTACATGACTTCCTACTCTTTCTTTTATTCCCAACTCCCCATCTCATTTTTGCTATTATACCACAACATAGGCCACCCTCAACTTATGCTTTTAGCCTGAGGTGAATTACACAATATCCAATCCCCAAACCAGGGCCACTTTTGGTAGCCACCTTCAACCTGAGCTTTTTGCGTCAATCAAGGTTCACAATGTTCAAGGATAAAACAAGGTCTATATCAAGGTATTTCACTAAATAAGGTTAGGCTAATCAAGTATTAAGAAAGAATAAGGGTACATGTATGCCTCAAATATTTGAAATAAGGGATAAACTCTTATATTTTGTTGGTCATTTAGGAAAAAGTTCACTAAATCAAAGAACAAGGGCCTAAGATCCCTTCCTAATCCATACAATCTCTGGTCCGACTCAAAATAACAGGGGAAGTTCTGAATCAATACACGATGCATAAATATAACAAAATTAGCTCACACATGGCATTGCATACATAGCCAATAAAGACTCACAAACCATGCTTCAAGTATCAATTTGCCTTCACTAAATCAGAAAAAACATTGCCATACCATTCAAACATGTATGATTACAACATAACTACTAATCAATAAAATTTTCATGGGTGGTTCCAATTTTTCAAAATTTTTCATAAATCATCAACACAATGTACATGCAAAAATTTTAACTACCATATACTAAAAATATTATCTACAACTTCTAAAACATACTGGTTCAACAAAAAATAAAATATCCAGGAGGCAAAAGAACACAGGCAAGAAAACCTCGGGATCAAAATTGGGATAGCTATGGACTAAAAGCTATTCAGACTTCACCCTAGTCCATATTTACCAACATCCCACTAAAAATCATGTACTTTGTCCATAATATACAAGGTGCCTAAGCAGTGGTCTCTGGCTACCCCTGAGCATCTGCCTCCGAAAGGGTTATTTGTTGTGTAATCGTACTGGATGAGCCAATATAGACACTCAATCATACTCCTGGGATCTTCTAAGCTCCTTGTCATCTCTTGATATCCTTAAGGTCAGGCTAAGCGCATCCTCCACCACCTCTTCCTCATACTCGGAGGTCTTCTGTCTTACTTGCCGTGCTGCTGCATCATCATCAGCCTCAATGGGTCTCTTCCCAAGAGCATGTGGTAGTGGATCCTATGACTTAAACATGTCAAATATCAGCTTATCTCCTGGTATAGGCTTTGGAAATATAATTAGAGCTGTTAATGATGTAATCAGGTAAGCCTTAAACTTTATAAACTTCACAATGCTGACAAGTCTGCTGGCTAGGCTTTAGCTAGCCTTTTCTGCACTTGCTTCTCGAAGGCATCGACACAGGCATCCACTATAGCAATACACTGGTCAACTATAGAAGTAGTGAATTCCTTGCATCGATCCTCCGACTCTTGAACTGTCTACCGGACCCAAGGCCTAATCTTTCGCGTAAGCTGAGCTGGCTGAGCCTCAGCCCATGATAATCTCTGCACCATATCCTAGATTGTAGATGTTAACAGAGCAATAGTAGACATAATATGTGTAGAAGATATTTGTGATGTAGAAGGCTCTGCTGCAAGTGCAGCTGTAGTTGGACTCATCTCAATGTCGATTGCCTAAAGCTGCTCTGATCCCTCATCAGTAGTAGCAGCAGCTGGAGGAGCAGCAGTGGTAGTTGTCGAACCCTCAGCTTGTGGCTCTTGCATGAATGTATCGGGCATGGGAGGAGGCAATGGCCACTGGAGTGCCACTAGGTTCTCATCAACCTTGAACAGGCTTGGATCAATGGTATGGAGGCAATGACCTTGGGATCTGCATGAAGCGATACCTCTACCTTTGCCTCTATGCAAAGTCTAAAAATTAGCACCGAGAATGGTATGTACATGTTTGTCATGAGTTCCAACTCATGTATCTGCTCTACTATGAGTTGTGCCCAATCAATATCATTGCCAGCTAAGATCCTGACTACTAGAACAACTCACTCCAATGTAAGAACATTATCTGTGAAAGTGGGTCGAATGCAAGACCTGACAATAGCCCAGCCAAACTTGTCATGTAAGGAGAGGGAGGACTTCACTATTGACTCTGAATGCATAGTTACCCATATACGCTCTATACCATGCTTAGTAATCTGACTAGCAACCATCTCAGAAGCTCAATCCTCTAGTCCACATTTTTAGCAATGACAACTTGTCTATTTGCCTAAATCGTAGATCAAACTCAGTTATAGACTGTGGTGCTCTGTATGTGGGAGCAAACTACATGCAACGGATTATCTCTTCCGATATGTCGACCCACCGACCTTTGACCAATACCTCTCACACTACTCAAGAGGTTTCTTCCCCTTGGGAACATCCTGAAGAATGGTTGCTGCGTAGGCTACATAAAATTCCCGCACCAAATGTGGGGAGAACTTTCCTACCTTCTCAATCAACCACCTGAGCCAATGCCATCTCATGTCAGCCTCTACTCTGGGGACATGGTTCAGTCTTGTGTCAATCAGTTGGGGCTCCTCATAAAATGACCGTGCTGGCTTCCCTTGCCCCTTTCGCTCTAACCTCTCATCTAAATCACCTTCATCCCCTCAACACCTCATCGATAATACTAAGGATCCATAGGAGAGATAGATGTGTCAATCAAGGTCTGGGTGGCTCCTCCATCCTGGGGTGCCTCCTCTGAATCAAACTCCGAACCAAAAGGAGTCATCTGTATTGAACTCCTCTTAGACCCATCAACATGTCCCTCCTCGTCAGATAAGCAGGAACTAACTTCTTACACTTGGGTCTAGGCATCTCATGCAGCAGCAGCCCTAGTCTGAGGTACCTGTGCCTAAAGGTCAATACGGACGTTGTGGACCTCATTTGATCCACCTAAATGTTCATTTCCATACTCCTCATCCGCAAGTCTTGTAGTAATAGCACGTTTTGCTACACGTTTGGTCTTGGGGTCCATACTACTTGAAAATGAGCACAACCAAACATGATCATCCCCAAAATACTCAACAAAATAAAATAAAAAGAAAAGAACAATACAGGAAAATCAACATGTATCAATTGCAGATGGCAGGTATGAGAGTTAGGTATGACTCATAGTGGAGACTATGAGCCGTACTGTAGCCTCATAGTCCAGAGGTGCATAATAATTTTAGAAACTGAAACTAGGTATGAGATACAGTTACGACTCATAGCCTTGACTATGGCTCATAGAGAGGTCTCGTACAAGGTTCAGGTTTCAAAATTAACATAGACTTAGGTCTATGAGACCCCAATAATATTCTAGAGGGAATTATGACCCATAGGTAGGTCTCATATGGTAAGTATTTAGGATTCCTAAGTCACTATTATTCCCTATAAGAGGCAACCACGACTCATAGACCCTTCTACGAGTCACAGGAGACTCCCGTAGCAGAGAGAAACAGATACTTAAAAAGCCATCATTTCACCACACAGACATAAAGAACAAATCTAATATAAGTAAAACAACATCAAAGCAAGTGTACATCATTCAAGACATGAGCACAAGTCAACCAGGATCCTAAACACAATTTCAATACTAATGTTACCCCATCAATAACAAATATTGCAAACAACACACTTTCAATCAATCTTCTCACATTCATTCAAACATATCAACATGTAATCATCCCCAAATCACATGAAATATTCAATCAAATGCACACACACTAGTTAAGGGGAATAGTTTTCAAGTACACCAAGAATTCATCATGCAATTCACCGACAATACCCTAGCCAACACATTCTCATGCTATCATGACTTTGCTAATCAACAAACCTTCACCATTCAATATTACTCAATCAATCAACAACAATCAATATAGCATGGACATCCAATCATAACAAATGGCAAGTCCTTTGACTAAAGTTAAGCACTATTACTTTTTATCAAACTAACCCTTCCTTCTCGAAATTATCACAACTACATAGTATGCTTTGGTTAACAATTTAAACTTCATACACAGTCAAACAATTCACAATCAGGTTACTATTTAGAGTCAAAATAAACCAAGAGACATACCGTAAGAATGAACTTAAGCAAGTTAAATGAGAAAATTTAAGACCAAAAACCTTAGGTCCTGAAAACTTGCCGGAAAGATGGGTGGGTATCCGATGAAGTTGATCAGAAGAGAGAGGGGAAAGGATTAGGGGTTAATTTCGGGTGATTTAGGGTTAAAATGGGGTCAAAATCCCTATTTAACCCTTACTGGGTTAAGTTCAAAATTCCCCTGAGTCGGGTCTATGAGACCCCGACTACGGGTGGTAGGTCGGACTACAGCCCATAGGTCCTGGTCTCGTAGGACGCTCAACACTTAAATTTTTTTTGAAATAATACCTGGGCTCTATGAAGCCTATTTATGACTCATAGCTCGACTACAAGTCATAAAGTTGGCTTGCAGTGTAAGTGCCAACTTCAAGTGATCACTGTTATCCTCTACGAGGTATGACTATGAGTCATAGGGTATACTACGGCTCGTAGGCCTGGTCGTATGGGCTGCTCCAACTGCCATTTTCTGCAGTTTTTCCACTTCGTGCAAAACCTGCACAATTTCTCAAAATAAACGATAATACCAACATACAGCCAATTTAATGTCTAAACTCAACAATCAAAACACAATCAAAATACTACCTAATAATCCCCAAATTACTAACAAAGGTAAAAACAAATATAAGCATTAAAACCTCTTGGGTTGCCTCTCAGGTAGCGTTTGATTTAATGTTGCAGCACGACTTAGCTATCTTGAGTGATCAAAATTCCTCAATAGCCCACAATTCACTTTTGAGTTCATTAGGGTGCTTCATAGACTGGTAAATGTCGAAAACCACTTCTGCATTATTTACCCTAAACCTGAGTTGAATCGAATCCGTATCCACTAAGGCTCTCCCTCTGGCAAAAAATAGTCTTTCCAGAATAATAGGGACTTCGAAGTCAACCTCACAATCAAGAATCATAAAATCCGCTAAGAATATGAACTTATCTACTTTGACTAGCACATTGTAGAGGATTCCCTCCGGCTTTTTGATTGTCCTATCTGCCATTAATAACCTCATTCTTGTCGGAGTAGGTGAACCTAAACCAAGCTTTTTAAACACGGCAAGAGACATCAAATTTATACTTGCTCCCAAATCACACAATGCTCTTGCGAACTCAACACCACTGATAGTACAAGGGATAGTGAATGCACCGGGATCCTCCCTTTGATGGACTATAGATTTGGTGGTAATGACACTACAATGTTGGAGCTCTTAAGAAATCTCTTGGATCACCGTGCACTTTTTTATCACCAAATTGTTCATATATTTAGCATATCCAGGCATCTCCTTCAATGCTTCAATAAGGAGAATGTTGATGGACAATTGTTTCAACATGGAAATAAAGTGTTCAAACTTTCCATCCTCCTCCTTTTGCCTAAGCCTTTGGGGAAAAGGAGGAGGAGGTCTTGGGATAATCTTGTTCTTTTCTTGCTCCTTCACCTCTCACACTATTGTTAGCCAAACCTTCTTCCTCAACCTCGACTTTGTCATCAATACTATTTTCATGATCTTTATAAATAACCACCGGCATTGGAGGATCAATGGAACTTTTTCCACTCCTTGTTATAACTGCCATGCAATGTCCCTCATTCTTAGGATATTGAACTGTATTGCTCAGCATGGTACCTTTTTGCCATTGATTCAATTGGAGGGACACTTGACCAAAATGTTGTTCTAACTGCTTGATGCCCACTGAATGAGACTCTATCTTTTGGTTGATACTTGAAATATCTAATTTCATTCCTTGTAAAGTCTCATCTTAGTTCTCCGCTTTCTTCAACAATTTGTCAAACATATCCTTGATCCTTGAATTACTAGAACCGGCATCATGATTATGAGGAGGCACATAAGGACCATTTCTATACCCATCTCTTCGACCCTACTCGGCCTCTGGCACTCTATCTCTCTCGAAATAACCACCAAGGTTATATCTATATGCACTATCTCGGTTGTAGTTCCAACCTTGATTTCTGGAACCTTGAAGCCAATAGTCCGGATTGGACCCTTGGGCGTTGTTCCAGAAACCCATCGCTTGATCTCTAACAAAGCAAGCATCTTCATCATAATATGACTCACCATACATGGGTGCTCGTGGAGGTTGGTGGAGTATCTCTTGAAAATTTTCTTGAGTTAGTTTTACCACTATGTTTACACTTGTTCAAAGTTGAGCAAGTTGTTGCATAATCTCATCATTGATTTTTTCTTGCTCCGAAAAAATGCTCATCACACATGAACTCCTTGTAGAAGATTTTGCCCTTTGCCTCCATGCACGATTGGTCTTGACTACTTGCTCCATCCTTTTTTCCATCCTTGTGAACGGTTGATCTAAGAACATGCCTCCCATGATGGTATCGACACACACTTGACTATTCTCATCTAGAGCCCGATAAAAAATCTCCACTAAGGCATCGTCCACAATCTTATGATCTGGAGCATTCTCAAATACTTGGTAAACCTATCCCATGTTGTGCTAGTAAAAGCACCCGACAATTGCTTAAAATTATTGATTTGATCCTTAAGTTTGAGCTTTTTGGACCTTGGAAAGTATCTCTCTACGAAGGCTCTTTGCAATTCTGCCCAACTGATGATTGATCTCTATGAGAGTTCTAACAACCATACTACTGCATTACCGGTAAGAGATAGAGGGAACACACGTAAGCCGATAGCATGCATAGAAAGATTCTGCATACCTATCACACTCTTACACCCAAAAGCAACATTATAAAGATGACTTTGAGGATCCTCAGTAGATAACCCCGCAAACAAACCATGGTTCTGAAGCATTTGAGTAATCCATTTAATATCGTAAACTTAGTGTCGATCGATAATGGTGGCAACAATATAATACCTGTGACATCCATGGACATAGGATTTGACAGATATTGATTCCAACCATATGAATTCTTGTTGAAATCCCCATGGTGTAGCCATTTATTATCCCTTGGTGGTGGATTTTCCTATCTAACAGCATGATCATCATTTGGGTCCATAGTTTCATCAATCGCAATGTCCACATTTTCTTGGGCTATTCTCCTTGCAACATGTTGAAACTCAAGATTATTTGGAGCTAAGCGTCCACCTTGGCTCCTTGTATTGGGCATACATCTAGTATACCCTGCAAAAGAAACTAAACAACTAAAATAAAATCCAAAGTAAAATATAAGAGAATTAAGAAATTTAATATTTGAATCAACTACTAGTTAAATCAACTCAAAACGGTGCTTCTCACTTTGAGGATAAAGTGATCATCAATAGTAAAAAACCTAACAGAGGTTAGGGTTGAATCCCAAGGGAATACAGGGCTTTGCCACTTTAATTCACCAACAATCAATTCAAATATCCAATAACTCAATTTTCAAGGAATGGGGGTTTTACAATAATTGATGGAAAATTAAACTAAACTAATGAAATGGAGAGACAATCAAATTGTAAAGCAACTTGGGAAATTGTGTTCCCCATGATTCACTAACTCAAATACCCTGGATAACACAACCTAAATTTGAACATTGCATACAGGATGGTAACTTAAGTTCTTCCAACACTTGGGCAAAGGCGAAGGTCGAATTTTACTATAGCGCTTGGCCGGCTATCATACTGTGACAAACTAATCATTATCCATTGTTCCAGTCAATCTCTCCTTGGTTGAGTTTAGTTAAAATGATGAAAACACATCAATCAAATTCTGTTACCCATTTCCTTTTCCTATTCATCACTACCTTGATCGGGATCATGACACTAGGCGAGGTTTAATGTTGGCCACCATTAAACAAAAGGCAAATGAAGGAAAATGGATAATACATGCAAATATCCAACTGAAGAAATGCGAATATTCTGGGTTTTCTAAGCTAGCTACTCATGGTTCCAACAACCCCAAGTTGTGGGTTTAGCCAAGCATGGCTTGGGCACACAAATCAATAATAAAATAAGAATACATGGAAGATTTCTTACCCAAGTAAATTGAAGAATAATGAAACCCTTTTTGAATGATAAGATCAATTCACAAGTGAATCTAAATCTCCAAATTTGAGTCTCAAAGATAAACCCTAAAATTCTACTCTCTAAATCTCTCTATAACCTTGAATAATATGAATAATGATAAAAGACCACTTCTAAAACCCTAACATATACTATCTATAATATTTACAAAAAAGTTCCTTAAGATAATTATAAAATCTAGTCAGTAGCTGTTATGACACGTAGTTACGACTCTTAGGGTGCCTATGAGTTGTAATCGGGCTCTAGTGGTCAGCACTTGGCATTTTTGGACTTCACTGCTATGATCCATCTCTATGAATCATATTCTGGTCTATGACTCATAATGCCTTCTCGTAGCTCTCACTTGTATTTCTTGGCCCAATTTTTTATCAACACTGTTAATTGCTATGAGGCTTCCCTTACGAGTCATGGAAAGGACTGTGACTTGTATCTTATGCTCGTATGATTGAACTTCAAATTTTTAGATTTTATTTTTGAGCGCTGTTAATTGCTACTATGCGGTCTCTACAACTCATAGTTTTGCCTACGACTCGTAGTGGAGTCCGTAGTTCTTCAAAATCAACAAAATTTGTAACTTTTCCTAAAATTAAGCCAACCTATATTTTTATGAAGAATAGACACAAAATAAATAAAAATAATAAACATTGAGAACACGCAAAAACCCATGTTTTACACATCAAATGTGTCTCTATGAGGCTAATTTGAGATGTAGAAGGATGAGATGATTAGAGTCTTTATGAGACTGATTGAACGATAGTGCCTCTATGAGGCTGATTTGAGATAAGACGATTGAGATAGTTTGATTAGATGGATTATTTTATGAGCATTGAGTCATGGATGGAGTGTCAAGTACCGAAGGAGTAATAGTTAATCTAACTAATATTCGTCAAACTATGTAGCCAAGCGTAGGTGAGGATTAGGACCGTCACATCACATTATGATGAGGTTCTCTCTAATTAGAAGTCGTTTAAATCAATAGAGGACTTATAGCTGGCCGTCTCCATTTGGACTTGTCCATATGGTTTTGATTTGTTCCCTCCCTGGTAAGTATGGAGTAACTGTGGAAACATCAGCACAATTGTTATACAATCACTGGCTCATAAGTGATTGTTGTCGGATAAGAGAAACTACCAGAAAGTTTCCAAACTGAGTACTCTAAGTTGAGTGAGATGAGATGAGATGAGTGCCTCTGAAATGAGTCTGATTTGATTGATGTGGTTTTACGGGATGATGGGTCACTTGTCTACTCTTTATTGTTTCTTTAGATAGACATTTGACATATTGATTGATTTTTATATTGAGTTGATTGTTGTTTCATATTATTCTACCTATTTCAATTTTATTCAACTATTTTGCATACTGTACTTTCCATGTACTAACACTACTCAGTGTTATATCATTTTATGATGTAGATATAAGGATTAGAGATCATCAACAGGCACATTGTTGAGGATGTTGGGCGTTCAGCTGATTGGTGAGCCTCCCTTACTTAAGAGGATTCATATGCTATTTTCATCTTACTTTAGAGTTAGACATTATTAGATTATTTTTGATTGGGGTATCCATGGGTCTGTCATTGGCACCACTTGATAGTGATAGAGGCTTCATAGACTAGAGTGGAATATTAATTGACAAGCTTGTGAGCGAGTTCTTTCTACTAGCCTTCTATTATATTATTATTATTATTATTATTATTATTATTATTATTATTATTATTATTATTTGTTGAGATTAAATAGATGTGCCTATTTATATTCTTTATGTCTTCCGCTGATCATTGAATTTATAGATGAATGATTGTGATGAGGCCAAGTGGTTCGCTTGGGGTTTAGCAATAGTCTCTGGGTGTCGACCACGTCTTGGGTCCCCTCCTAGGGCGTAACATAAAGTTGACTAGTTTGTTGTGAGTTATCAATTTTAGTACGATTTCAGGATTGTAACCTTGTTGACGCAATTCTAGCCTCAATGTTGCACCTATGACTGGGTTTCTTGACTACTAATTCATAGGGTTAAAATAAATAAATAGGGTTGCACACCTCAGCCGGCCAACCTTTATTGTCTAACTACATCTTTGAGTGGGGATAGACACATCAATAAAAATGTTTTAACGTTATCTTCCTATATTTTGAACCAAGCTAGGTGTAAGGGTAGTTGCCACGGGTTTCCCTTACACGAATCAATCTAGTATACTAGTCAAACAAACTCCCTATATTATTGTGTTCTATTAATTCCAACATCTCTCGAATCCAGAATGAACTTCTAATTTACCCCTTAGTTGGCTAGACTATAAAGTATAGATAAAACTTATATTAAAGTAATCTAGTGGAAATTCATTCATATTATGCAAGAATCAAGAACTAGAACATTGTCTGCGGCTACAATCCCAAAATATGGGAAGATTAGCCATGCATAATGATCTTATATATCAAAAATAAGCTAATAAACATCCACAATTAAGTATCAAAGGTAAAAACAAACCAAAGTAACCCTAGAATGGAGTTTTCAGTCGTCTCACCTCTGTTCCATATAATATCAGTTATGAAAGCTAAAGTTAAAAATAGAATATAACTTAAAATTCCCATATTTCATTTTTGCCCTTGCATCTTCAAAGTTTGCAATGAGGATAGGTGGTTTAAGTTGATTTTTGCATTAAATGCCGACTGGGCCAAATTCTCCTTTTCTTGTGCAATTCCATCACACAGACTATCCTGCTTTTCCAGCTTCGTTCCTTTTTCTCCAAGTTTTCAGCTCGCATACCTTTTTCCCAGGTTCCGACACGCACTTGAGCTTTTTTGCTGAGTTAACTAATTTTTTCCCTTTAGTTCTATAGTTGTTTTCTTCCTCATGGTCTGAATATGAGTTCGTACTGGCATGTTCTGATTAAGAACTACAAAAGCACAACCAACAGACGCACTTGACCCTGGATTTGCAAATAAGCAAAGTTGCCCTACTCTATGGATTTTTCCTCTGACTAGACTCTATTTATGGGTAGCTTTGGCTAGTATGGCATATAAATATGCCTACAACAGGTCACCTATCTAAAACTTCTTTATAGACGATGTTCTTCATGTATGTTCCACTTTGATATTTTGGTTGCTATGTTAGGAGCAGAACTCTGGTTATGGATATCAATATCCCTCTTGATAGTGCAACGTACAATTGACCATGTGAGAATATATTTTGGTGCAAATGCAAGCCAACAGTGAGAATTATTTGTCCTTGCTCTTTATTTATGGTTATCGCAAAACAAAGGTGCACTGAAAACTACTTTCGAATAAACTTGAAGGGATATCTTTCATTTACAGGTGGTGACAATTGGATTTGTGGAAAAGAAACACACACTTAGTTGCATAATGTCCACTTGTAAATTCTGTATGAATGACATTTTTGTTAAACCCTTTACATATCATTCTTGTGCCATTACATAAGTCATTTGAAGAGTCTAAATTCCTTAGAAGCATGATGGGTGCATTCTCCTTTAATACTAACCTGCATTTAAAATAGTGTGTTTAAGTATAATGGTATTGTTAATTATAAGTATATCTTTCCGAATGTAATGCATATTGTATTTTTGTAATATCTATGTGGCAGGAGATCATTTTGCGTTAGAATGTTGAGATATTCTTCTTAGTAGTAGTTGTTGGTATCATCTTCTACATAGTCAAAACTTATAAATCTCTTGCTTTCTCTAGGAACATGGCTATTAACTTTTTATTCAACTTATCCATATGCTCATTTCTATTTCCTAGAATTACCTGTTCTGTTACATATTTTGGATTTCTAGCATTTTCATATACGTTTAGAAATATCTGTTTTATTAAGCATTCTTCAGCTATTCCATCTCTACAATGCTGAACAATCAACTGTTTCGGAAGAAGAATTAAATTATCTCTTATTGTTGGTTCTTCTTCATTACCTACACGAAGTAAGAAGTTACTAAATGTTTGATCAGTTTTCACTCTCATATTTCTTGTAAATTGGATCTTGTCCATCAAAGGCCAGAGATATGATTTTAGCAAGCTGACATTGACAGTTTCTGATCTTGTTAATTTAGGAATGACTGGTAACACTTATCGAAAATCTCCTCCAAACACCATACTAGATGGTTTATTGCTATCCATTGTATATCTAAAACTTCTATCGACTTTATCATTTGTTTGTTGCTTAAACATTGGTGCTTCACCCCATTCAATGAGTTTTTCATTTTTCATTAATTTGGCAACACCACTTTGTTTAGACATGTTTGTCATAGTTGATTCATTTGTTTGCAAGGAGATATCAAACCTCGAGTGAGTTGTACGACCTCCAGGTAAAATTAAAGTTGTCATGCCACTTGTAGTTGTTGCCAACGCTATCATACATCTTGATCTGATGTTAGCCAGCAACACACGATATAAATATGTTTTTTATTTCCTCGACGCCCTCAACAAATGATATCCCATCTCTTCTACAATTGATTGTCTATAATATTTTTTCAAAAGCCTACTCTTGTTCTGAATTTAATTTTAACTGGGCGTCCAAATCTTCAGTAGGTACTTGCATAGACATTTCTTCATTTATTTCTCTACATTAGGATGGCCCAACTTTGGAAAAGGAGTTATTAAGCTAAGGAAGATCATATATGTTTATGTTTTTGCTCATACTTTTCAAAAAATAATTAATACTCTTTAGTGTACATTGGAGTATAACATTGGGTGAGATGTCATACATCCTACTAAAATCATTAGAAATATCCTCAAAATAAGTATCCTATAGTTTTCTAACACCAGTTGGGTTACAGTGAACCAGAATTGTTGCAAACAAACTTCAAAGAGCTAATGGCAATTTGAATTGGACAACCTCGCATAAATATTCTGATATGTTGTTGTCTGATTCTAGTAACCTCTTTCTTTGGTAGTTTCTTTAATGATTTCACATTGCCTTCCATTGATAGTGAGCAAGTCCTTAAATGACATTAGTCCTCTTACATGATTTAGTAATAGTCATTCATAATATCGTTCCTCTTCTCTAGGACTAGGTGTATAATTTGACAGTTGGTGATTATTTAGTTTAAATGTTGAAGTTGTGTATGAAGGTTTAGATTAGTACATATGTCTTATCGTTTGCAATGTGGCCAATTACAAATCTTTTTTTTTTGTCCAAGTCTTTTCCCATGGATTCCAAACATAATGCTCGAAAAATTCTCTATATAGATATGCACGTGTTTTGGTGTCATTTCTAAAATACTTAGCCAATATTTTTTGCTTGACACCATCCCAAGCGATAATATTTTACAAGTTTTGCTTCTTCCAGTAAAATACAATAAATTGTTGTGGCATTAGTATCCATATTGCTTTGAGTTTTCTAATACTTTGTGAATGAATTGTGTTTTTGTTCCATAGATATATGTGTACCTGAGCGTTAACCAGGTAGATGTAGTTAAAGGTGGATCACCGGAGGTTGCATTTCACTCGTGTTGAATTCATAAATTCTCCATAGTGCTTCAGGAGGTGATACCAATAGCGCATCTTGAAAAGTTTGTATCTCATCAATAATTTCCTCC
>JAOTQR010063829.1:0-13732 GCA_025774065.1 Solanum ossicruentum | reverse complement strand
AAGGGGGGTATTTATAGAAGTCCCACTTTTCAAAATTGCACCATAAGGGCTTCTAGTTTGCCCATTGATCAATTAGGTCCCAAACTTTCCTATTTTAATCCCATTGAGGACTTTTGACTTTAATTTAATTGCTATCCTTAATTTAACGAGAGTACGGGGTCTAACAGAGCAACACCTTGAAGCACGGTTATTAATAAACCATAACCAGTGTCATAAATACCATACAAGTCCTGAAGCTCTTTGTCTTTCGTTTTTGCTTTAGCCACCTCTATGAAGCCATGATTGTCACTAGCATTTTTAAATATTTACTCAATAGCAGCTCGTGTTACTTCTTCAGGAACATGTGGATGAGTATGAAAAATTTATCTGAAAGTATTTAAGCAAAACATAGGATCTTGCACTTGTATGCATCTACCTGTTATTAATGCGTCATCATTATCACACAAAGAGGTTTGAAAGTTGAAAATGTTTGCAATAACTATTAAAAGAAGAAAGTAAAAAGGGAGACCATTTTTTAATTTCTTCAATAATTGTTGCTCTGAGTTTTGAAGTGAATGCAAGTAAATATATAGGGGTGACATTAGAGCAAAATAGGAATCAACATAATTTTGTTAAGTTGTTACTTCTTCAACTTCCAATCATACTCGTAAAATTTGATAATAATAGTCAAACTTAGAATTTCAAAACATAACTAATCTAGTCAAAGGAATACATTCAAAGAATTAGGTCAAACATGTGATTCATTGGTATCATTCTAGTCAAAGGGACACATGAAATTTGGGTTATGAACTTGAGAATTTGGAAAAATTAGATAGGGTAGAAAAGGTCAAATCATAAGTACAAAGCGTAGCTAATGTTTAAAATAATTGTTGCTCATAACTAAGATTTATATTAAATTTTAAATATATTTATTTTGAATTTGTATATTTCAGGGCTCATTTACGAATTTCTAATTTAAGCGGGAGATACTCTTTCTAATTTAGGAGTTCATATACATTAAGCAAATTTTGGGCTTTAAATCAAATTCGTAACTGTATATCAATCTTTTTGAAAACTCAAATTGTATAAAGCGAATTTCAGGGATCTTATGCAAATCTCTAAAGAAAATTTGTACTTGTATATACAATTACTTTGAAAGCCAATTTGTATAAATTTTTAATGAAAGTAGTATAGAAACTGAAATCATATATATGAAATGAAATTAGCCAAATTGTAGGTAAGGAGACTATCATACCCTGGGAGGGTACCCTTGGCGTGACCAGCACTCGAAGAACAATTGTTGATTCCCTAAGAGAACTGTCTGGCCTTATCATCATATGTTACTCAACAACGGAAGAAAATACTCAAACGAAAGACATTCAAATGAAATAATAAACTCTTGTAAAAATATAGGTTCTAATGAATCAAGTTCAGAAATAAATAACCATCGACGATCCTCTACTCAATGTCTATGAAGCCTCTATTTGACAATCTAGATGGTACAATGAATAGCCATGGCTACCGAACTAAAGAAATAAGGATACTCAATGAAAGTAACAAGGGCTCTTTCGAAGGCAAAGAGGGATCACCAGCTCTGAAGGCAAGGAAACTGAACCTCAACAGTACGCTTGCTAAAGTCCTCTATCACCTATAGTTGTATTATAATCATGCATGCTCAAATCGGCATTTGTACATGGAATATATTGGTATATAAAATGGCTAAAGTAAACAAGTAAAACTCAACTCATTAGCTCATGACTTAACTAAATAGGAAATACAAATTTGAGGGTTGAAATCATGATTAATAATAGACTTAATCCTTATGTAGCTTAAATTAAAATATAATAAGCTAAATCAAGTGATGCTTGTAAGTTTCTCTAACCGACATGCAAAACATAGAACACACCAAGCTGATCCAGTTAGATTGGAATGAATTGCTCATGAATCTAATGCCCTAATGTTTGAACTTAGAGTCCCATGAAATATTAATGCCTAAACAACACAACATAGGGGCTAATAGCTAGATGTACTCTTATTATAAATGGTACAAGGGAAGATATTTGCATCATTACTTGTTTTTCTACAATTTTTACTTGAGTTATTATCTTCATATCATTAATTGATTCAATCTCATTAGGAGGTCTCCTATCAAGTGATTGCCACAAATTCTTACATGTGATGTTAAAAAAAATAAACATATCATTAAAGAAATCACAACACATGGCGGACTAAGTTGCTCAATCTTCACTTTTGGTGCCGCACCTGTGTCGACATGCCATGGATGTGAGATCCTGTAAGGTTTCGGACTTTATATGACCTCATTGGAGCTTGGAAATTTGGTTCCAGAAAGTTTTGGACCAAGGTGATGCTCCATAGAATCCCTCACAGTCTGCGTGAGGCTAAACAGACTATATGGAGCATCCTTGTAGTGGCCCTTGGCCTTTTGTGACGTGTAATGGCCTTGTGTGGAGTTTAAGACCAAGGGATACCACACTTTGACCCCAAACAGGTCGTGTGAGACCATACGGACCATGTGGTGGACCGTATGGTAGCCTTAGGCTTGAGACTCCATGGTTTTGAGCCCAAGTAAAGTGGTATGTCCAAGTATATGGTTCGACAAGGTGATGGTCTATATAGCCTCCCGTATGAGTTCTGGAGTGAAAATTTTCTAATTATTGGATCGCCGTTCATGAAGAATTTTCTAAGTGAAGTGGTATGGAGGAGTAAATGGTCCTTATAGCTTGGTATGGATAGTGAGACCAACAGTTCGGGTTCTTCATCAAATTTTTCTAAGTATGGAATCCTCAATCTCAATACAAACTCATTTTCAAGGCCTTAACTCAATCTTATATTATGTGGTTTAGGGTTATCATGGGCCTCCTTCATCAAGTTAATTTCAAAGGAATTCCATTGGCTATGTTGTTCACATGAACCAATAGAAGGATCAATTTTAAATGGTCATATCTCTTAGCTAGGTGGCCCACGACCTATCAACTTGAAGCTCTTTGAATTAGCTTTCGAACACATCTAGTTTCACCTCATTCCAAGTTCGGGATCAGGAAGTTATGTCCATTTTCATAAAGCCCATCTGTGTAGTGTTTTTTGCGATTTGGCCAAGTATGGTATTATGTGAGGGTTTCACGGTCTGTGAAACCTTGTATGGAGTGTGAGACTTCCTCATGAGACCCTTGTCTAGAAATATTATTTTTCTTCATTAATGGTTTTCTTTTTGTAATTGTGGCTTCTCTTAAGGGTCTTTTATGACTGCCTACTATATCCTACGACCTCCAAATGACCTAAACTCTATTACTGTCATTCAAATTCATTCTCACACTCAGAATTATATTCAAAATCTCTCTTAAGAACTCTCCTAAGGTGAACATTGAGGGATTGTCTTGAAGCTAAGGAAAAGAGTCTCTTGTTCATCAAATTTCTTCCTATTTCTTCTTTGTTAGCTATGGTATGTGAGATTGATTCTTGGTCCCTTTCATCCAAGAAGAACCAAACTCTTTCCACTTAAATTTTGTGAAATTTTGCTTACTTTAAACATGGGTTTTAAGAATTAAGATTCAATAAATTCAATCGAAGTATGGATGCTTTTTTATTGATTTTAGGTTGATTAAGTTCTAATATGTTGAATTACTTGAGTATTATGAAGATTTGAATTTGCATGGTCCCTTTAAAGTTTGATTTAAGTACGGGTAATCTAAATTGTGATTTGAATGTTGATTTTACTTATGGATTTACTTGAATTTCATATTGAATTGTTGATTTAAGATTGAATGTATAGTACCCATGCTATGCTCACATCATTCATGGCATATGCATTCTTGAGTATTGGATTTTATGAAAATTATGAAGTAGGTTAAGTCCAATTAGGTTTATGTATATGACTTTAATATGATATTGGTTATGATAAGAATGTGATCACATAAATGTCTATTTTTATGGCTCTTTGAGTATTTTGTGTGCTTGCACCATCTCAATTATGTGAATGTGCTATACCTATACATGAGTATAATGATTATGAACTATGATTTGGCTTTTGTTGAGCCCAATTATGAATGTATGAGAAATATATTTCACTTTTGAGCCTAAATGTGCATTGAAAGGATTTGAAATGACTATTGCCTCTTTTGGAAGCATGTATATGTATAATTATTCATGTGGGCTGTTTTGACTTAGTATCGGTGGACTGGGGGTGTCAGGGTTATCCCTAAAGTGTCCTTTCCCTTTTCTTGAACTATGTGTCAGTACACATATTGAGATCTGAGGCTCATCCCATTAGTTAAGGCATGACCCATTAGAAAAATCTGAGGCTCATCTCGTTAGTTGAGGCATGACTCGCTAGAAATATTATGAAAATCCTATCTAAAATGGGAGGCCCGTAAGGAAGGTTACTTCTCTAAAATAAGAGTCCCGTAAGGAGAAGTATGGTTTACCTTTGGCAAGTACTAGACCACCTCTTTTCTAGTGTGGAGATAACATCGGGATTCCAAGTAATAGCTCGCTTGGTCTTATATGTCGGCTGAGGTCTCATCCTCACTTTATATGAGCATTATTGCATTTCTTGTGTCATGGACTTCATGACATATTGTTATATTACTCTTCCTTGCTATATATCTCTTTCCATATTATGTGCCTTATTATCTAACATTGAACGCCGATTTAATAAGTCATATGCATTGTATGCTCGCATACTAGGTATATTCAAACGTACTAACACATACTTTTTGTTTACATGATCTAACCATGTAGGGACCAAAGACTACCTTCATCTACCGTTGGACGGCTAGATCAAATTTGAGACATTTATTGTGGTGAGTCCTATCTTCCTAGGACAAGCCACCATTCTTCTACCTATGAAGTCTTTTTTATGTTATTTACTTTGAGGGTGAGCCCAGGACATGTCTTGGCCCCCGTCCTTTCTTATGACTAAAGGTATTGTTGGCACCTTGTAAACTCATGTCAGATCTATATGTTATGTATCGTATTTGGAGCCTATGATTATGGTTATCTATTGGATATGACTATTATGGATTGATTATGAGAATTATGATGAGTATGTATGTTTTGATGTGAAAATGTGGAAGATCCTAAGTCTCATATTACTCCCATAGGGTGAGTCATACTTACCCCGTCCTTAGTTCTTATGTGTTATGTGCTATGTAAATCCATGTTAATCCTTTATCTTTATGACATCCCCATAGCGTGAGTCCTACTTTCCCATCCATTAGAACTATATGTTTACTATTTTTATATACAATTTCAAACCGATGATGTGAATTTGGATACTTGAGGTTTGTTTGGGGACTCTTGGGTTTTCATTCACCATGTCAAATCCTAGATCTTAGGTTTGGGTCATGACAGATCAACGCCACATTTAGTAATAATAGGGGTATTTTTAAACCAATATCTCAATTTTAAGGGTATTTTTATATCAAAATATCAACTGAGGCATATATATTTAATTTAACATACATTAAGGGTTTTTTTTTTTAACTTTTCTTCATTTAATAAATCAAAATGCATGTTTGACTTAACTACTTAGACTCTTTATTTTCAGTATTGCAGTTATGTCAAATCAACTAATTTTGGATATTTTGACCAAAATAAATAGAGAAATTTGGGATCAAGTGATTTCTATAATCAAAACAAAAATAAAGGTGAAAATTAAATGAAATAAGTGCCTTGTATATAGAATTTTTTAAGTCAGCCCATTCCATTACATCTCCTTTTGGAATTCTCCTTTTGATCAATCACTTTTTATTCATGAAACCTTGTAACATTTTTACATAATATCTCATAGTTCGAACATGAAACTCTAATTTTAGATATTTGAATTATTTTAGCCAAATTCCCACACTTGTATCTGCACTTAGATCTGGCTCCTTGCATTTCAATATTTAGAAATGAAGGATCTGACCTCTAGATCTGTATCCGTATTAGACACCTATGTATATTCGAACCATTAAGATGTTGGAGCACAATTCTTATCGTTCTATTGGTTTTTTATTATTCATATATAGTAGCTGCAAACATAAATATTTGCATTTGTTTGCATCGTAAGCTTTGAATCATATTTTAATCATAGTGAAATTAACACCTCGTTAGTAAACTCTTTTTCTTTTGATATCATTCATATCATGAAAGAAATTCTCTTTTTTAGTGATTGCCATATTTTCTACTTGAATTATTTAATGTTATCTTTATAAAAAAAAAAGTTTGATATGAGCTATTTTGAGAAGATTCACGACAAATACTTCGGAATTTGATTTGTTATCATGATTAAGAAGCCTATTATGTATAGGTGTCACACCTCGGAAGGGTAACCTTGGATGACCGGCACTCAGAGACTATTGCTAGCCCTCGAAAGAACCACTTGGCTTCATCGTCACATCAAACTCAATAATAAAAGGATAATTCAATAAATAAGCATCACATATGTGCATATATACATATAGAAATAACTCTACTGTATCATAGTATCAATGAAAATAATTCACATATACAGACTATCCAAAACTTTTACTCAAATTTCTATGAAACCACTACTCAACTGTTTGGAAATGTGCCATGACAGGCCATGGGCACCTCAATTGAAGAAAGAAAAATACTCAAAAATAATCAAAGATAAAAGGGTTCCTCCGGGATACTAGGAGGGATCACCATGCTCGAGAAATGTACTGATCTGGACCTCAATGATGCACGTGTTGAAGCCCTCTATTTGCTGTATCTGCATCATAAAATGATGCAGGGCCAAAATGGAAATCAGTACATGGAATATACTTGTATGTAAAATAGCTCAAGGAGAAATAAAGCTCAACTCAGTCATCTCCATTCAATGCTCATACTCAAATTGTTTTATGCAAGTTTAGAGTAAATCATGCTTTTAAAATAGTTTTAGTATAATAGGCTCATTTTGAAATCTCATGCTCAATCAATGTTGCTTGGGAGTTTCTCTTAACCGACATCGTCATCCCACTACCTTAAGTTTGGTACTGCACAATGAATCAGCATCATTGCCACGCACACCCTTAACTTGCAATGGAAAAGGGTGATCAACTCTCTCTTGGAGCAATAATAGGTGTCCACTTGTGAGACAAGAGTTGCCAGACTAGTTGTAATGACTATCTTACGCTGGCAACGTAGTTTTGTGGGTTAAAGTAGAAGTATACTCACTCACATCTCGGTGCTCGATTCTTCTCTCAAGACTAAAATATGTTCAACTCATCAATTCACTCATCATCGACTCATCATCATCATCATAACTCAACCAATCTTCATTTCATCATCAACTCATAACTCAACTCAATAATTCAATCAATCGACGAAAATGATTAACTTAGCTTAGACTCAATAGTCATTTAGACTCATTCAATCAACTTGTCATGCAATACAATCAAGACATCATATTTAATTATTTATGGGACTCAAAGAAACATACTCCTCATGCTCATATATACTCAAGTTACTCAACTCAATGTGCATCAATCCACTCAATTCAATATGCTCAATTTACCCAACTCAATATGCTCAATTTAAGTATAAAATTCCATGGAAACATGTATATTAGGGTTCATACTATCAAGAATAGAAATACACGTATACATCTCACATTTATGATCATAAAAAATAGGAATTTTCTCATATAATGTAATGTAAAATAGGAACTCATGATGAATACAAGGATATAATATTAAAATAGAAGGAATTTCTCAAAAATCTGAACTCTCCTCAAATCTTGACTCAAGATAATGGAAAAGGGTGTGTGAAGAAAGGAATCATAATTTTGTAATCCTTACATACCTGAAAATAGAAGAAACAATCAAACCTCAGTGGATTCTTGTGGTGAAATCAAGAACCATACTCCTTGTCCTTTCTCCTCGTCTTACTCAAGGAAACCCTAGGTGAAAAATAGAATAAATATGCCTAAGGGTCTGCCTTAGGATTTATACTTATCCCCAAAAATGGCTGAGGGTTAAAGGGAAATAGGTGCGAAAGGACCAAAATAACCCTTCTTAAAAGCTATCAAAAGTCCCCTACGGGCCCTATTACGACCCGTGAACAGTACTACTACCCGTAGGACCTCTCTCGTAACCTTTTGGCTCAATTTCAGAGTTTCTGGAAGTTTCTACGAGCCACACTATGACCCATATCCTACACTACGACCTTGTAACAGAGGTTTCATAGTGTAACTCTACACTGGCAGTCTTTGGTAAAATGACTATAACTTTTGACTCTGAACACTAAATAAGGTGAAACCAGTTGTGTTGGAAAACTAATTCAGAGGGATTTCATTTGTTATATTATGGGACCTCTAGTTTTTTTTGCTAATCATTTAAAGTTGACCCTTGTACAATCCAACACTTAAAACTCAATTTATAGGAAAGTTTTGAACTCGTATAAGTACTAGACATCTATTATGACTCTAATACACTTGCCGCGTATAGGAATGAGGCTTGAAACGCAAGTACATATGAGGGTAGAGTTATGGGGTGTCAAAATATCTCCCCCTTGGTATCATTCATCCTCGAATGATGAGAAACTAGAGATTTAAGGCAAGGCACGAATTTACCTATGGTTTCTAATAATCCACTAGCTCTCAACTCACTCATGCAATCAACAAAGCAAGAAATTTAGCAAGTAAACAATTCAACAATCAATGAATCACAACAATCCTCACTCAGACTCTAGAACTCTATTATACAGATAAAAATAAGAAGACTCAAGGAATAGGATGTTCAAGAATTTATAGGGAAAATATTTACCATCAACTCTTTCATCATCGGTAGGTTGGAATAAGTGAGGATATTTGGCCTTCATATCCTCCTCTTCCTTACTAGTAGCTTCTTCTACAAATTTCTTCCTCCACAATACTTTGACAGATGCAATCTCTTTGTTTCTCAATTTTTGAACCTGATGATCATGGATTTGGACAAAGATCTCCTTATAACTTATACTCTTTCTCACTCCAATACTCTTAATAGGCACTGCAACTGTGGATCCCCCAAACACTTCTTAAGCATAAAAATGTGGAAGACTGAGTGGATGGACTCTAACTCTGAGGTTGGTTCTAACTTATAAGACATATTGCCCACTCTCATTATGATTTGATAGGGGCCAATGTACCTCGAACACAACTTCCCTTTCTTTATGAATCTCATCACACCCTTCTTGGGCGACACTTTCAAACACTCCCAATCATTGACCTCAAACTCGAAGTCTCTTCTTTTGACATCTGTGGAGGATTTTTGTTAACTCTATGCAGTCCTCAACCTTTCTTGAATGATTTTCACCTTTTCCATAGCTTGGTGAACCATGTCCAGTCCAATCAACTCTGTTTCACCTACTTCAAACCATCCAATCAGCGACCTACACCTCCTCCCATAGAGTGCCTCATATGGACCCATCTGAGTGCTTGAATGGAAGCTATTGTTGTAAGCAAGCTCTATCAAAGGCAAGTAATCATACCATTTACCTTTAAAGTCAATAGCACAGGCTCTCAACATATCCTCCAATGTATGAATAGTATGCTTTTCCTAACCATCCATCTCAGGATGAAAAGTTGTGCTAAGGAGCACTTTTTCGTTCCCAAACCCTTCTGAAATCACTTCCAAAACTGGGTGGTGAATTGAGCTCCTCTATCTGAGATGATGGACAAAAGGACTCCATGCAACCTAACAATCTCCCTTATATACAACTGGGCATAGTCCTCTGCAGTGTTAGTCGTCTTGAATGCTAAGAAGTGAGTTGACTTGGTCATCTGATCAACTATGGCCCATATAGAGTCATACTGTCTGCGAGACCTCAGTAAACTGATAACAAGGTCCATATTGATCATCTCCCATTTCTATTCTGGAATCTCAAAGTTTTGCACTAATCCACACGGTCTTTGGTGCTCAACTTTAACTTGTTGACAGTTTGGACACTTAGAAACAAACTCAGCAATATCTCTCTTCATTCCATTCCACCAATAGACTTCCCTCAAGTTATGGTACATCTTGGTAGACCCTAGGTGGATAGAATATCTTGAACTGTGGGCTTCTGCCATGATTCTCTCTCGAACCCTATCAACATTTGGAACACACAATCTGCCTTGATACCTCAACACTCAATCTCCCCTTTTGGCGAAAGCCAACACCTTCTGCTTATGCACATTGTCTTTCAATTGTAATAGAACTGGATAATGATCTTGTTTCTCTTTCACTTCTACTACTATGGATGATGCAAACCTATTGTGCATATGAACTCTTCCTTCGTTTGACTCATCTAGTTGGACTCCCATTCATGCTAGTCTGTGAACCTCCTTAGTTAATTATCTCTTCTCCTCTTCCATATTGGTAGTGCTTCACATGGATAAGCTGCTAAGAGCATCAGAAACCACGTTAGCTTTACCTGAATGGTATAGGATGCTCATGCCGTAGTCCTTAAGCAACTCAAGCCATCTCATTTGCCTCAAATTAAGCTATTTCTGGGTGAAGACATATTGCAGGCTCTTGAGGTCTATGAACACATTCACATGTGCCCTATATAAATAGTGAAGCCATAATTTGAGACCAAACACTACTGCTTCCAACTCCAATTCATGAGTGGGGTAATTCTTCTCATGCACCTTAAGTTATCTAGAAGCATAGGTAACAACTTTTCCCTTCAGCATTAACACATATCCCAATCCTACCCTCGAAGAATCATAATAGATCACAAATCCATCCGTCCTATCAGGCAAGGTCAATATTGGTGCATTGGTTAACCTCGCCATTATATCTTGGAAACTCCTCTCACACTCGTCAGACCACTAAAAGTTGACATTATTTTGAGTCAACTTGGTCAATGGTGCAGATATGTAGAAAATCCCTCAATAAATCTCCGATAGTAGCTAGCTGAACCCAGAAAACTTCTTATCTCGGATGGTGAGTTAGGTCTTGGCCTATTCTTGACTGTCTCAATCTTTTGAGTATCAACTCAGATTCCATCTCCAGAAATCACATGGCCTAAGAAGGCCACATATTTAATAAAAAATTCACACTTAGAAAACTATGCATATAACTTATTGTCCCTGAGTATTTACAAGGAAATCCTAAGGTGATTGGCATGCTCCTCCTCTTCTCTAGAATACACCAAAATATCATCGATGAACACTATCACAAAAATGTCAAGATATAGTCTGATTACCCTATTAATTAGGTCCATAAAAGTTGTGGGTGCATTTTTCAACCCAAAGGACATCACCAAAAACTCAAAGTGACCATACCGCGTTCGAAAGGTTGTTTTTGGGTTGTCGCATTCTCTCACCTTCAACTGATGATAGCCAAATTTAAGGTCTATTTTAGATAAAATAGTAGCATCCTGAAGTTGGTTGAAAAAATCATCGATCCTTAAAAGGGGGTACTTATTCTTGATAGTCACCTTATTCAGTTGACAATAATCAATACACAATCGCAAGGAACCATTCTTCTTTCGAACAAATAAGGCAGGAGCACCCTATGGAGAGACACTCGGCCTTATAAATCCTTTCTCCAACAAATCCCTCAACTGTTCTTTCAACTCTTTTAACTCCACAGGGGCCATTCTATATGGCGGAATAGAAATAGGCTTAGTGTCAAGAAGAACATCTATTTTGAAGTCAATCTCCCTATTGGATGGGGCTTTGGGCAGATCCTTAGGAAATACATCAGGAAACTCACTTACAAGCAGGACAGACTCAAGAGAAAGGAGCTTAACATCACCAGACTTAACTCGCACAAGGTGATAGACACATCCTTTGGAAATTAATTTTTGGGCTTTAAGGTGAGAAATAAACTTACCCTTCAGTGCAACAAAATCTCCTCTCCACTCAATAACAGGCTCATTCAGAAATTAGAATTTGACGGTCCAAGTTCAACAATTAACAGAGGCATAGCAGGTGCGAAGCCAATCTATACAAAGGATCACATCAAAATGAACCATCTCCAATTCAATCAAATCAATAAGAGTATCCTATGATAGATGGACACCGCACAATCTCTATAGATCCTCTCAACTTGAATGAACTTAACAACAAGAATAGAAACATAAAACGGCTCAAGAAACCACTCAAGAAGAATCAAAAATCTACTAGCTACATATGACGTCACAAATGAACAAGTTGCACCCAGATTAAGTAAATCATAGCATTTAAAGATAAAGACTCGAACCATACCCATCACAACATCTGGTGCAACCTCGTAATCCTGTCAATTCCACATAGCATATAGATGGTTTGTCCCACCTCTTATTCTAGGTGCAGCATCTCTCTGGTTACCCCTTGTTAGTGGTTTTATAGTAGAAGTCTGGGCCTTATTGCCCCACATTAGACAATCTCTCTAAAAATGGCCCGGTTAACCACATTTTTAGCATATATTTCCTCCATCTCTACACTTTCCCAAATGCATCCTACCACATCTACCACAAGATGACTTCCCTTTAGAGCCAAGAGTTGCACTTTCTTGAGATTATGCGCCCTATGGCCTAAAGTTCGACTGACCTTGGAAGTTTTTACCATGTCTGTGGCTCAGGGCTAGTGCACTAGTTGAAGATAGTGCATAGCCGAGGACCTCTTCTGGAAATAAGATCTATCTCCCTTACTTTGTTTGCTCTAATTGGGCTTAGGCCCTGCTGATCTAGCCTTCTTACTCAAATGCTCCTCTCTGTATTTCATCTTATCCTCCTCAGTCTGTTGGGAATAGACCATCATCCTGGAAATATCCATGCCTAGAATTCGTAACACCACCTGTACATTCTCTCTTCACCTGCCTACCCAAACCAGATATAAATTTCCTCATATTCGTACTCATATCTGAAACCATTTCCAGTGCATATCTAGACAGCGCCATACTCTTTAACAGTCATCCCCTCTTATTTTACATTCACAAACTTCACCTGTCTTAACTCTTCAGGAAAGAAGTGAACGAGAAAGGCACTCTCAAACTCATCCCAAACAGCAGGCTCAACATCATCACCTCGACTCTCTTCCCATTGATTGTACCAAATATTGGCCACATCCTTGAGTTGATAAGCAGCATGCTCAGCTCCCTCAGTCTCAGTCGCATACATTGTCTTCAACACCTTCCACATCTCATCAATGAAGTTCTGAGGGTCCTTTTCAACCTTTGACCCAATGTAGACAAGTGGGTTCATCCTCAGAAAATCCCTTAGCCTAGAAGCAGTCATGGGCTCATGAGAGCTAGAGCTAGGTACTAGTGAACCCTGAATCCTACTCTGAGCAGCTACTAACTGGGTAAGCATATCTATAGCTCCTCTAAGATTAGACTCCATAGTAGGGCAGGTGGAGCAGTAGCTGTCACAGGAACAATAGTAGTTCTGGGCGCTCAACCTCAGCCTCTCGGTTCATTTAAGGAGGCATCTCTGAAGCAGGCTCTAAGAAGTCCTAATTGAGGCATTCCAATGGGATACTGTACGTCTTGGAGTCATGATCTGTAATCGCATAATGCATGAGTCAAAAGAAGTTTATAGAGTCTTTAACTCTATCGCATGAACTCAGAACACAAGAAAGGGTAGCAGTTCCTAATGGTGTGGTGCACAACACACATATAAACGAGACTCTACTAGACAAGACTTCATATACTCCCTAGGACTCTTGAACTCTTTGCTCTAATGCCTAGTTTGTCATGTCCCGGTATGGTACCCTTTGTTATGCCGAAAAATGACCGACTTTAAATAAAAATTAAAAATAGGTTCGAAACTCGAGAATCAATCTAAACTCAATTAATTT
>JAOTQR010063818.1:0-13732 GCA_025774065.1 Solanum ossicruentum | reverse complement strand
TATGATTTATGAATTTTCCAACCTATGTGTATTGACAAGGTGTCCATCGAGGTGTCAGCGGTGCCAGCGACCGCCGTGACAATTGAGAGATTTTGTATATTGTCCGATGAGATTCCCATGGATTCTACCCAGTAGCTTCAGCTCGGTAGATGTATACACCGATACCAGATTCTACTGTGGCTCTCCCATCTACATTGCATTCATACACTACATATGCATTGCATCATTGATTTCCCTTGTTATTCAATTTTAGTATTATATATGTTTATATTATACACTAATTCTTTCTTCTCAAGTGGTAGTATTCCTCGTTATCACATACTTTTCAATTTCGCTTACCCAATTGGTTGAACCTACTAGGTAAATTTTTGTGTAATCACCCCGATATTTTTTTCCTCCCTGCAAATTTGAGCATAGGGACCTATACAGTGTAGTTGATTCACTAGAGTAGAGCTTTTCTCTATCTATTCAGATCTTAGCGGTGAGGCTTATCTTCGAGCAGCGTTGATCTTTGAGATTTTCGTTATTATTATTCCCTTTTCAGACTTTGTATTAGGCATTAACAGATGTCATTGTATTTTTATTTTGGATAGTCATATTTACTCTGTCATACTGCTTTTGTACTCGTTACACCAGGTTTGTAGATTTGGATCAAATATTATGGCTGCTTTTACTTTGATTTATTTTCTTAAGTTGCAATCCTATTTTGTGTCATTATAAGTTTGGTACCAAAGCTTAATATTGAGCTTGTGAGTCAAGAGGAGGGTGTCTAGTAGAGTTTTGCAGATTGGTAGGTAGACGTCTATACCCATCTTCAGTGGGCTACCAGACACTTAATAGGAAAAGCTTTCATATTTTGCTTCCATTCTTATATTTATTCATATCGTAGGTTTTGAAAGTGTCGAATCTACTCCTTCTGTGAAGATGCCAGTTACTAGATCCAAAAGGCCAATAGGAGAGCCCAAATCAGTTGATGTAGCTTTCACTCGAGATCGAGGCAAGTCTCGTGATAGGGCCAGGGGCCGAGAACTTGCTAGAGGTACAACTCCGCCAAGAGGTCAGGCTAGGTTAGTTTCTCCAGAGCCTGACTATGAGCCAGAGGAGCCTATAACCCTACTTTACCATTTTCATCTCTAGATGCTATACCGTCAATGCAGGAGTTACTTGTGAGGGTATTGACAAGATTGGAGGGAGCACCTCTAGCCCCAACATCTATTGATACACCCATTTCTACAACACTATTTGACCTTTCTATACCTATTTGAGCCAACTATCATTGATGTGGGTCCTTCCTTAGTTCCATTAGATCCTCTTATGACTTCTATGACTCCGCCTCAGACATTGCGACTGAGATCTAGGTCACAATTTAAGGGATTGGCTATTGCTCCATCTATTGCACCTCCTAGAGTTTTGGTTCCCCCATCTTCTATTATGTCCAATGATGAGTGGATGAGTTTTGAGCGGTTTATACTATTGGCTCCCTCAAGATTTGATGGTACCCCTGGTGATAGAGCTTATGATTTCTTATCTGAGTATCAGGATCAGCTGTGTAATTTGGCTATCCTTGAGTCCCATGGAGTTGCTTATCCCTCTGACCAGTTCACTGGCCTAGCTAAGGAGTGATGGAGGGCTATTTTGGCTTGTCGATTTGTTAGATCTCGAATCATGACATAGGAGTGGTTCACAAAGGTATTCTTAGAGATATTCATACCATATATCCTCGAGATAGTCGTAGGGATGAATTTCACAGACTTCAGTATGGTTCTATGTAAATTTGGAACTATGAGGCTAGATTCCATACATTGTCCAGATATGCTTTGTCCAGTATCCCTATGATGTTCAAGAGGATCCGACAAATTGCGAAGGGATTGGTAGGGTATCTCTAGGAGGATACAGCTATTTTTGTTCTGGCTGGAGGTATATTTCAATGTTTAGTGGATCACACTGGTGTGATAGAGTAGATAAGACATGATAGAAAGGGTGGAAGGAAGAGGTTCTATCAATACGATACATTTAGTGGACTCCTGCCCTGAGATAGGAAGTACAGAGATAGGGCCATCAGTTTTGAGATATCCATTCAACCATCCCTATAGTCGATAATGCAGAAAGATCCAAGTTTACTAAGATAGGACAGGATAGTTCATCCAATGCATCCAGACATGGTGGCTTTATAGGGGAGCCAACTTAGGGGCGAGAGACCAGGGTTTGATATAGTTATGATGAGGTTGGGCATTTGGCCAGACATTACACATATCATACATCTCCCACTCACGCTTCAGGATCTTAGCCCACTTATCTAGCCCCAACACCAGCACCTAGAGACACCTCAAGCTGTGAGGGGTAGTACCAGAGGAGGTCATTGTATAGTGAGTAGTGGAGCCCGTGAGACCCATAAGCTAGTGATGGCCATACATTTTGCTATGTTATCTCAAATAGAGTTGAGGCAGATGCTTCTAATGTAGTTATCACAGGTATGTTCTAGTGTGCCATCATTCAGCTTCAATTTTATTTTATTTGGGCTCTACTTTTTCCTATGTGTCAACCTATTTTTCTTCTGATATTAATATTATGCGTGAGACGCTTGTGAAGCCTATTTGTGTTTCCACCCTGGTAGGTAAATCACTTATGGTGAATTAGGTATATCGTGGTTGCATTGTGACTTTTATGGGGAGAGATACTATTGCTGACTTGATATTGATATAGTTGACTTCGATGTGATATTGGGCATGGACTGGTAATCACCTTATCATGCTATACTTGACTGCCATATGAAGATCATGACATTGTCTTGCCATGACATGACCTAGTTGGTGTGGACTGAGCACCTAACTCCTATCCTAAATGTGTTATTTCTTATATACATGCAATTCTATTGATGGAGAAGGGATGCTTAGCATATTTGGCCCATGTTCGTGCCTTTTTTTAGGAACCACCATCATTGGAAACCACTAGAGTTATTAGGGCTTTTATGGATGTATTCCTTTCTAACTTACCTTGTGTTCCACCAGATCATGATATTGACTTTCCTATTGATGTGGAGTTGGGCACTAAACCCATATCTATTGCTCCTTATTGGGTGGCTCTTGCTGAACTGATGGGGTTGAAGTAGCACTTTGAAGATTTTTTTTAAAAAGAGATTTACTAATCTAAGTGTATCCCATTGGAGTGGCACAGTTTTATTTGTGAAGAAAACAGATGGCACTGCGTATGTGTATTAGCTATCGATAAGTGAACAAAGTGACTATGAGAATAAGTATCCTTTACCTCGCATCAATGACCTTTTTGACCAGTTAAAGGGTGCCATGGTATTCTTCAACATTCATTTGAGGTCCGACTATAATCATTTGGGAGTAAGTCTAGTATCTTTAAGACAACTTACAGGACCTGTTATGGGCACTTTGAGTTCGTGGTTATGTCATTTGTGTTGATAATGCCCCGACCGCTTTGATGGAGTTGATGAACAAAGTGTTCAAAGCCTACTTGCACATACTTATGATTGTTTTAATTTATTATATCTAGGTGTATTCTAAGAGTGAGGCATATTATGTTCAATAGTTGAGGATCATACTTCATAGATTGAGGGAAGAGAAGTTGTATGCTAAGTTCTCAAAGTATGAGTTTTGGCTTGAGTCTGTAGCTTTTCTTGGGAATGTAGTGACAAAAGAGGGCATTATGGTGGATCCAGCCAAGGTAGCAACTATTCCTAAGTGGGTTAGGCCTATTTCTGTGATTGAGATTTGGAGTTTCCTTGGTTTGGTGGTGTATTATCGGCATTTATTTCAGGGGATTTCATCAATAACAACCTCGCTGACTAGATTGACTCAGAAGGATTTAGCATATTAGTGGTCTGAGGAGTGTGAGGAAAGTGAGGTGCTGCTAAAGTACAACACTTTTGATGCTTAAAACTTAGGATTTTGTGTTTTCTCAATGCGATATTTGTGGTTTCTATGTGTTTTTTGTGTTTACATTTGCAGGAATATAGGTTGGCCATGATTTGGGAAAAAATTGCAGAAGATTGCTGGTTTTTGATGATTTACGAGACCCTCTATGGATTGTAGAGCCATTTCTATGAGTCATAGAGGATATCTCATGACAAATTCCAATGAAAGATGATTTCTAAAGATCAGCTCAACAAGATATCTGTACGAGTAATAGAGAATTTTAGGAGTCCTATTGATAGGTTTCGTGATGTTTTTCAGTGAGGGACAATTTAATGAAGTTGAAGCTTACGAATATGCAGTACGAGTCGTGGATCACGTTACGACAGATCTGAATTCCAATGGTTTCATTAGATATCTTAAAACTGAAATCCTTTTTCTTAGATCTAGTTCCTCCACCAACACGAGCCCTAGTTGGATTCAGGCATGTTATACTTTTTAGTAACTGGGAGAACCCAAAGCTTAATCAGAATGAATATTAATTTTTCTTCTATGATTGATCTATATAAACATCAGCTTCTCCTCAATAAATAAGTCTTGGGCTACAAAAATCCTACCTAATTGAGAGATAGTTGGAGAGGTAACAAAACCCTGTACCATTAAATACAAAATAATTAAACCAGAAAAAGATGGATTATTTTGGGAAAGATTTTTGCTCCTCTAAAAGAAAAATTTATGCTCGTGGAAATTATCGAGTAATCGGAGATGAAAAACAAACCCGAAATTTTGTGAACAATGCGGAGTCAAATTTGTTGATGCTCGAGTACGAAGGTGTCAAATGGGCTATATCGAACTTGCATGCCCAATAACCCATGTGTGGTACTTAAAATGTCTTCCTAGTTATATTGCAAATCTTTTAGATAAACCTCTTAAAGAATTAGGAAGCTTAGTATACTGTGATGTGTGATTTGATCGAAATTCTTATTTTACTGACAGGGAAAGAAAAACTGTCATCCTAGTAAATACAATTGGAATGCCTTGAACTTGACATGTCACTTGGAAAGAGATACATGAAGCTCAAAATTGGAGTGTAGTCAATACTTCGAAATAAAAAAGGAATTGATGTATGGTTGATTTTGTAACAAATAAATAAATAGGAATTTCTATTTGTACCTCGTCAAAAAAGCTTTTAATTTTGTTGAATGAACCATTTCTCCTCTTTTTGTGGAAAGAAATTATTTTCAAGTAAGCAAATATGTCATGGTTCTAAGAGTCTACCTATCATGTATAAACTTTAAGGGCGCGGTGGCCTAACCATCGAGGTGAAGTCGGGACCTAAATGATCGAATGAAATAATATATAAAAAAATGTAAATCTCTTATGGCTTACAAGGTATTCCTTTAAATATTAAGAGTTAAGGGATTTATTATTCAAAGGGAACTAGACTACTAAATAACTTTCTATTTTATTTGCTGGAATTGAATTTGAATAAATAAATAATAGAAAACGAAATCACTGAAATCTTCTTTTTTCTTCACCCGAAACTTGAGTAAGGAGTAGACCTTTTTATTTTGAGATTTTCTAGAATTTGAAAATGACAACCCGTCTCCTTATTTGGTGTGCCTACTTGGGCTGGATGAAAGGAAACTTTCACTTCCGATTTTGAAGGGGGGAGATCCTATAGAATCCTATCCCAATTTTTCTTTAGCTAGGCCCATAACTAAAAAGCCCACTTTCATACAATTATGAGGTTTATTCGAATATGAAATCCAATCTTGGAAATACAACATCCCAAATTTTTTTACTACCCAGGGTTTTGATACATGCGCAATCAAGAAATATCTACTGGAGCAGGTGCTATCCGAGAACAATAAGCCGATCTAGATTTACAAATTATTGTAGAGAATTAATAGGTAGAATGGGAAGATATAGGGGAAGAAGGGATCACAAGGAATGAATAGGAATATTGAAAAGTTGGAAGAAGATAGAACTTTTTGGTTAGACGCGTGGAATTGGCTAAGCATTTTATTCGAACAAATATAGAGCCAGAATGGATGGGTTTGTGTCTATCACCAGTTCTTCCTCCTGAGTTGAGATCAATCATTCAGATCGATGGGGGTAAACTAACTAGCTTAGATATTAATGAACTCTATAGAAAAGTTATCTATCGAAACAATACCCTTACCGATCTATTAACAACAAGTAGATCTACACCAGGAGAATTAGTAATATGCTAGGAGAAATTAGTACAAGAAGCTTTGGATATACTTATGATAATGGAATTCAGGGACAGTTTTACAAGTCATTTTCTGATGTAATTGAAGGCAAAAAGGGAAGATTTTGTGAGACTGCTTACAAACGAGTCGATTATTTAGGATAGTCTGTCATTGTAGTGGGTCATTCACTTTCACTACATTGATGTGGATTGCCTCATGAAAGAGCAATGAAAGTTTTCCAGAAATTTGTAATTTGTGGTTTAATTAAACAATATCTTGCTTCAAACGTAGGAGTTTCTAAGAGTAAACTTCGAGAAAAAGAGCCCATTGTATGGGAGATCCTTCAAAAAGTTACGCAGAGACATCTTGTATTGCTGAATAGAGCACTCACACTGCATCGGTTAGGCATACAGGCATTCCAGCCTATTGTAGTAGAGGGGCGCGTTATTTGTTTACATCCATTAGTTTGCAAGGAATTCAATGATGATTTTGATGGATATCAAATGATTTTTCATGTACCTTTATCCTTGGAGGCTCAAGTAGAGACTCGTTTAATTATATTATCTCATATGAATCTTTTGTCTCCAACTATTGGGGATCCCATTTCCATACCAATGCAAGATATGCTTATTGGACTCTATGTATTAACAAGCGAAAATCTTTGAGTTATTTGTGTAAATAGATATAATCCATGTAATCGCATAAACTACCAAAATAAAAAAAGAAGTGACAATAATTACTATAAATGCACGAAAGAACCCTTTTTTAATTCTTATGATGTGATTGGGCCTTATTGGCAAAACCAAATCGATTTAGATAGTCGTTTGTGGCTCTGGTGGTGACTAGATCAATGAGAAACTCCCATTGAAGTTCATTGTGAATCTTTAGGTACTTTTTATGAGATTTATGGACACAATCTAATAGTAAAACGTCTAAAAAATATCCTTTTATATATATTTGAAACTTTGTTGGTCATATTGCTCTTTATCGAGAAATCGAAGAAGCTATACAGGGGTTTTCTTGAGCCTATTCATATGGTACCAAATTCTATGATACTGTGGGACTTTGGAGCTCTTCGGTTCAGCTAGGTCTATAGTTCCAGAATTTATACACAAATCAACATCGATAAAAGGAAGTTTTACAATCACTAACTCAAACCCATTGTCGAATCCTACTCAGCAAAATATGGAGGTACTTATGGAAGAATGGGCCAATCTAGTCTTTCACATTAAAGCAGTAGACAGAACTACCATAAATGATCTATAGAAGTTGTGGGAGCATTGTCCGAGTGAGTAGGCAACACCTATTGTCTCTCGTGATAGTTAGTTTAGTTTATTTTGTTATTAATTATTGCAAAACCCAACTTTGGAGAATCGAGTTAGTAAACTACTTGGGTTTCTTATTGATAAATTTGTCTTGAGTCTATGTATTCCCTCTTGGTTCGATCCTAACCTTGGATAGGTCTTATATCTTGACAACGACTGCTTCATCCTCTAGAAAGGAGGTATAATTTGGGCAGCATCAAGATTTTGGCACCATTACGGGGGAATATGGCTAGACTTAGGTTGATTCATTATGTAATTTAAGTGTTAATCCTTAGTTCCCTTTATTTTAGTTTTGTTTTTATTTTGGTTTCTTTGTAGGGTGTACGAGTAGTGTATGCCCAATAGCAGGAGTCAAGGAAATCCCTTAACTCCACATGATCAAGAGATCTACCAAGCTGTAAGAAGAATAGCCCATGAAAATACTAACAACGTTGCAAGTGTAGCCTTGAACTGGGATAATACTGATAATGATAGGAATGAGAACCCACCTTCTTTGGAGGATATTCCATAGCCTTGAAAGTTCAATGCCAATTCTTACCAGTGGAATTAGTATAGGTGTACCCCATCGCTATGAATATGATAGGAGCTATTGTTTTGCCATTACTACTGGTAGACACAAAGTTCATAATCTTTAATAGAATACTTCAGATGCTGCAGAACCATGGCATAATGTGGAATTTGTTTGTACGAGTATGATGAGACATAAAATCCGTCCATAGATGTTATGGGACTTCGTGTCTTCCCATTATCTCTCATGGGCAATGCGGTATTATAGCTATCTGAGATCCTTGGGTAGATTTGTAGAAGGCCTTTTTGGGGAGGTACTTCCCTAGATCGAAGAATCTTAAGTTGAAGGACCAAATAAACAACTTTGAGCAACTTCCTGGTGATTCGATAAGCACACAACAAGGGAGCAGTTTATTAAATATCTGAGGAGAGTCCCTGACGACATAATAGTTAATGATGCCTTGGTGGAGATCTTCTACTGTGCCCTTGTTGAAAACAGTCAGGCTTGTGCTAACACTTTCATGGGGGGCATATTTCTAGATTAACTATTTGCAAGGATTGCTTAGCGTATGGAGCAAGTAGTCACGATGAACCGTGCATAAGGGCAACAAGATAGAGCTTCCACAAAGGGTTTATATGCAATTAGTGTGGGTTCAAAGAAAGACAAAATTAATGAAGAAATTATGCAACAACTTGATCAGCTTTTGATGTGCTCTTAAAAATAAAACACATTTGATGCCTAAAGGAAGGAACTTTGTAAGTTCTTAATGCGACTTTTTGTGGTTTTTATGTGTTTTTGTGTTGCTCTTGCAGAAAAGTTAGATTTGCATGATTTTAGAAGAAAACTGTAGATTTTGCTAAAGCATAGGACATACGAGCTCACTTATGAGTCGTAGCCCAAGCTACGAGTCATAGGTTATGGTCGTAGCAAGAAACAGAGACCAAAACTCAAAAATCTGCTAAGTGGAGGTCACTTCTATGAGGCTAGCCTATGATTAGTAAGTTTCACTACGACACTTATAGGTAGACTCATAGCAGGAATTAGAGAGACCAAATGTTGGACCAAAAACTGAATGCCTAGACTATGATAGGAGCATACGAGTCGTAGCCCAAGCTATGATCATACTAGTGGGTCATACCAGTTGAGTCCAAGATGCCAAGAACCTGATATGAGTCCCTGATTATGACTCGTAGGCCATCCTACAAGTCATACCTGCGAGGCATACTAGTTGACAACTATCTTTTCTATGTAATTTTTAGAGTTATTTTGTAAACACTATATATAGTTTAAGTTATGGTTTTAGAAAGAGAGATTCGAAACAGATAAGTTCTTATCAACATTGAATATACTCTTAAAGAAACTTTTAGGTCTTTAGCTTAGTTTATCTTTTTCTCTTGGAAAACCTAATTTTGGGGATTGTAAACCTTCCTTTCTACTTATTATCAATCTATTAAGTTTGTGGTTTGCAACTTGTGATGTCTCTTTATAGCCTTGGGTAAAATTCACAATCATGTATTTCATTTGCATTTTTGTTGGTTTTGCCTTAGCCATGAGTAACTAAGTACCACAACTTGGGGTTGTGGGAACTATGGGTATTTGACTTGAAATAACCTAGGTTTATTGCATTTCAATGATTGGGATTTTGCATGTATTGTTTAATTCCCTTCATTACAATTGTTGTTTGGTAGTAACCAACACATAACCTCACCTACTATTGTGATCCCAACTAAGGTAGTGATGAATCGGAAAAAAGAAATAGTTGATAGAATCCGATTGATATGTTCTCATCTAATCAACCAAACATGACAAAGAGGAGGTTGACTGGGATAATAGGTAATGGTTAGTTGGCACGCCATGGGAGGTCATGACTTTTCATGCTTTCTCCATGACTCTCTAGAGTGACGCTGCGCAATGGTGGTCAATTCTCCCACTCGATATTTGTTCTAACTAGGGGGAGGTACAAAGAGTCTTCCTCCTGAACTTCTATAAGGAGCCTAACAAGCAAAATCTACAGAACAACATCTATAATTTCAAAAGGGTGCCAGGAGAACCTTTGGTAATAGCTTGGGAAAGGTATAAGAAGTGCTTGGCAATGAATCAAAACAATTGTCTAGCTGATGATGAATTGCCGACTAGTTTCTACTGAGCACTAACGTCCAAGAAACAAGGGCATGTTGATGCATTGTTTGGAGGCGGCTGTTGGAAGTTCTTAAGATGACTATTTGATGAGATCATCGAGCATATAGACAAGCTATTTGCAGTTGCCCAATTTTACCGACCCTTTCAAGGACAGGACAGACCATCCACTAGTGTATTGAAGGAAGCCCCAAGTAAACCAAAGAGTGAGAATATGCCAAATTGGCCGAGGTTATTACACCAACATTCCATCACTAATAAGCTGGCAAGGATTGAGCATATGCATGAACAAGTCCTAATCACGGTTAATGAGCAAGATGAAATTTTTCAGGAGATAAAGTTCGATGTTCTCAGTAGTAACTACAGATTGGAACAACAAACCTTGTCAATGCAAAGGTTCGGAGATAGGATATAGCAGCTTGCTGGGAAACTAGAGGCGGTACATGATGAGCAAAGGATGAATAGAAGGAGCAACAATGGAACTCATGGAGAAGTCTAATTATGCATGATGGCCTGGTCAAGCCATGATGTTAATCAAGGCGCTTCTTGGGAGACAACCCAATCATCTTTTATGTTTTGGATTATTTTGCATCATTTTTATTCGTTTAAATTATTGGGTGGTAGTTTAATGATTTATTGTGAGTGTTAAGACTTTGAATCAGCTATATTGTCTTGCATTTAAGTGTACTGGAGTAAATGGTTGCAGGAACGAACCAAAAAAATGAGGAGTAGAGAGATTTATGCTTTGAGCAGCTTCTACGAATAGCCATACAAGTCATAGTCACCACTACGACTTGTAGTTATGCCTCATAGAGGGAGACAGTGTGTTTCAGAATTTGGCACACATACCACGATCCAACCTTACGATTTTTATGGTCTCCTATGAGTCGTAAGTGGGGTTTGTAGTGCCCAGGTATGAAAATTTAAATTTTGTTAAGTGTTGGATCCGCTATGAGACCGAGACTTATGAGTCTATGACATCCTCCGACTCGTATTCGAGGTCTTGTAGGTGCAATATGTAGAATTTTAAAAGGTGAATCGATTTGGAATATTAAAAGACTAATGTCTAATGGCTAATTATGTCCCTTTATGAAACAGTTTCTCTCACATTATAACCTCTCTTACATCATTTTTCACAGCTTCATTCACTCCCCAAATCATTCCTCCACCAACATCCCCCAGCAAGTGCAATTTTCACCAAGGATTTAGTTTCCTTTTCTTCTTTTCATCTCACATTCATCCATTCATCTAGTAAGTTTTCGTGGTTATGTTTGGTATACCTCTCAAATAATCTTGTTTTATGGGTGTTTAAATTAATTCTTTATGCTCATGATTAACAAAAACATGTGCAAACAATTATGGTAGCAGGAAGAATGTGACTATCTCCCTATATTGAGTTGATTCTTTATGTCTATCCTTGTTGGGTAACTTTGAAATCTGATGTTGTGGTCATGCACATTTATTATGGATTTTATGGGAAGACCATTTGGGGTTGAACTTTATACGTGGAGGGGGTATTATCATTCTGTTTTGAGGGAGGACTCATGCACGAAATTATTGTACCCTTTTATGTGCTTCCCCGTGTTCGATATTAGAGATGTTTTGAATGATATGGAGAATTAGTGTTTCATTTTGGGCTGAGCGCTAAAGTGTCATTATTAGCCTTATTACTGGGTTATTTATGTGTCTTTGATTTCTGATGCTTCCTAGTGAATTCTTAGTCATTGTAGAAATGTTAGAGGCACCCAGGGTTCTCGTTGTTTTCTACTACGAGGACCCACTACAACTCATAAGTCAAACTAACAAGTCGTAGTGGGCCTTCGTAGAAGGAAACAATCATATATGGTGCCTTAACATTTTCTACACGAGGCTCACCTATGATTTGTAGCACTTGTTATGACACGTAGTGGTGGTCTTGTGCCCCAGATCTGAATTTTCAAAATGTTTCTAGAATGAGATTCGAGCATAGACTACGACTCGTAGGTTACCCTACGAGTCGTACCTGCATCTTGGAGCTGATTCCAGAATACGTTTTATTCAAAGAACTTGTACTACAAGTCTATTGTACAGCTTATAGGTCACCCTATAAGTCATACCATCAACTTGTATCTGCAACCCTGCACCTAGTTTAGTGGTTATTCACTTTGGTATTTGTATTGTTTATTGTTTGATTGTCTTATGTGTTAGTCATTTGTGGAACTAAAATATCATGGGACTCATGATTTGGTGTGTGTTGACTTTTCAGTTATCATGCCTCCAAGCAGTCGAAGGGTGCTGCCTCAACTTCAGGACACCGACTGAGAGATGAGACATAGGATGATGAACAATTTTTTGAAGAGATAATCATAGACTGGAACCAAAAATTCAAGGGAGGTTGGTGTGGAGGTTTAATGAGGAGGCAAGGTTAAAAGACTTAGGGCTAAGCAGTACACCAGGTCTAGAAGCTGAAATTGAGTGCCATGGACTAGGATGGCTATCACAAGTGTTGGGAATGTACGCCCCATACCTGGTCTGAGAATTCTATGCCTCCTACTATGCTACTTTACGTAGCAATCTTCGAAGGCACAAAAAGCCCATTGAGTAGCCACGATTGAGGGAAATCCTGGTCAGAGGTGAGGTTGTTGATATCTCAGAAGAAACTATTCGGAGGGTACAATTTGGGCAAAATTACATAGTGCCACACTACACAGCGGAGTATAATCATAGGATTGCAGAAATAAGGAAGGCAGTTAATCAAAAAGATGTCGGGCTGAGAACAGAGATTCTTAGGTGGATATCGAGCCAAATCTGTGAGGAAGGTGTTGAGCCAATATGGGTTATAAACCATACTGAGCATATTTTGAAGGCCCACCTCTTTTTCAGGGAAAAGTTTTGGTAGTCAATTATCCGTTGGCGAATCAGACCAACATTCACAGATAATGTGATCAGATTAGAGAGGGTTGTGTTGTTGGCTAGCATCATGGCAGGGTACGACATAGATTATGTATGCATTATGGCAGAGCAGATTCACGAGTCAGCAGTCTGTACCCAGTAGGCATTGCCATTCCCCATCCTTGTACATAGATTATGCAAGGAAGCTGGTGTGCGGGTCTCTCTCCACTTGGACCCACTTGTAGAGGTTGTGCATATGATGGACCCCAATCTTATTAAGGTTAATGAGAACCCAGTATCCCTACAGAGAGTCGTCCCTCTTCTTATGCCTGAGCCATTCACTATAGAGACTCAGATTCAGTATTTGACACTTGTCGTTATTGACACTACTCCAACTACTGCAGAGGCTTCACCGGCTATTGTTATTGAATCTATGCCATCCTCCAACACTCCAGTACTAGCAACATCCATTTTATATGTTGATTCTCTTATTTCTGCTATTGTTTTTCAGGCATTATTATGTAGGGAGGCTACGACAGAGTCTAGGTTTCAGGCTTTAGCAGCACAGGTCAGACCTTGGGTCAGCCAGACTGTGTGGGACTCGGAGGAGACGATAAAGGTATTCACCTATACATTGGTAGATAAGAGCATTAGAGTAATGGATGCCTGAGTTGATGCATCTGAGGCAAGAGTCCAGTGGAGACTTGAGGGTGCTAGGCCTACTGACACGAGCACAGCGACTAAGGAGTTGGCCAAGTTCAAGGCCGACATATTACAGATGTTAGCAGCCCCTGATGC
>JAOTQR010063797.1:0-13734 GCA_025774065.1 Solanum ossicruentum | reverse complement strand
CGGTGACCTTGTCGGCCCGCATTAGTTGTATATATTTATGTGTATATGTATATGTGTGTTTCTGTGCATTCTGATAGTTACTGCAGGTATGGATAGGGTATAGAAACAGAGGAAACTCTGCCGAAATTTTGGTAGAATTTCGTAAGCTTAGTTGGGATTTTTTTTGATTTGATAGTGAATTAAGTGTCTAATCGGCACAAGTCACGACTCCGGGGTTGGGTCGTGACAGAGGAGACATATTCTCCTGTGGTAGATGCAATTACCTTCAGATATCTGATAACTTTGTCAGTTTCTGAAAAACTTGAAATGCATCTAATAGATGTGGCCATAGCCTATTTATATGGCTCATTGGACCATGACATTTTTATGAAAATTCCTGAAGCATTCAAACTTTCTGAAGCATATAAACATTCAAAAGAAGCTTGTTCAATAAAGATTCAGAAATCCTTAGATGGATTGAAATAATCAGGACATGTGGTATAATCATCTTAGTGAATATTTGCTAAATGAATGATACAAACATGATCCTATTTGTCCTTATATTTTTATATGAATGTCTGGATCTGAATTTGTTATAATATATGTATATGTTGATGACTTGAACATCGTCAACACTCCTAAGGAGCTTTCAAAAGTTGTTGAGTGTTTGAAGAAAGAATTCGAAATGTAATATCTTGGAAAGTCTTGGCCTAATTATTGAACATTTGACTAATGTGATATTTATCTATCAATCAACATACACTCAAAAGGTCTTGAAGCGATTTTACATGGACAAATCACACCTATTGAGTACCCCAATGGTTGTGAGATCGCTCGATATTAATAAAGATCCATTTCGACCTCAAGAAAAGGATGAGGAGATTCTTGGTGATGAAACTCCATATCTCAATGCTATCGAGGCACTAATATGCCTTGCCAACAACACAACACCAGATATTTGTTTTGCAGTAAGTTTATTGGCGAGATTCAGCTCATGTCCAATAAGAAGACATTGGAAAGGTGTTAAGCATATATTTCGATATCTTCAAGGGACAATTGATATGGGATTGTTGTATTCCGATGCATTCAAATCAGAAATAATCAGTTATATAAATGCAGAATATTTATTAGACCTGCATAAAGTCCGATCTCAGATAGGTTATTGTTCACATATAGAGGCACATCTATATCATGACATTCTATGAAGCAAACAATAATTGCTACTTCTTCAAATTATGCAGAAATAATAGTCAGTCATGAAGCTAGCCGAGAGTGTTTATGGTTGAGATCAATGACTCAACATATTTTACAATCATGTGATTTTTCTATGCAAACAAAGGCTCCAACAATATTATACGAAGATAATGCTGCTTGCGTAGCTCAATTGAAGGATGATATATCAAAGGAGACCGAACAAAATATATTTCAGCTAAATTCTTCTTTACACATGATCTTCAACAAAATGGTGAGATAAATGTTCAGCAGATTCGTTCAAGTGATAATCTCGCAAATTTATTCACTAAGGCATTGCCGACGTTAACATTTGAAAAGTTGAGATATAAGATTGGAATGTGTCATCCTCAAAATATCAAATAAAGTTTTCATCAGGGGGAGTCTAATACGCGTTGTACTTTTTTTCCTTAACCAAGGTTTTGTCCCTTTGGATTTCTTGGTGAGGTTTTTAATGAGACAGCACTCAAAACGTATTACAAGATATGTGTACTCTTTTTCCTTCACTAGGTTTTTTTTCATTGAATTTTTCATAGTAAGATTTTAACAAGGCACATTATCTATGAACATCCAAGGGGGAGTGTTACAAATTCATGAGCTTGTGAATGTTCATTAATTCACTAATGTATCTAATGTTCTTGTGAATGTTCATTTACTTAAACTAATAACGTAATGCATCTATTTAATAAAAATATATTAATATACTGTAAATGGACGATTTCTACATCCTATAAAAAGGGATTGTTCTCCCTTTGTAAAAGAACATACTTGAAGAGAAAAACAATATTATCTACATACTATTCTCCCTAATAATTTTCCTTCATCTCTTACTTTATACTATTCTTATATTACTAAAATTTTACAAATATATTTTGTTTTCAAAAGTGTTGTCTGATATTCCTTATAATAAAATTCTTATGAGTTGAAAATAACTTTCACACTTGAATAAGTACATTAAGATAAACAAAGAAGTTGTAAAGACTCATAAATGACAACTCACAAAACAACTTGCCAAATGTTTTTTTATTTTTTATTTCATTTGTTCATTTTTACTTATCACTATTTCATTTATCAAGGTCAAATTATATGAATTTTGACCAATATTTTAAAATGTATTTTTTCATCATATTAATATGAGAAGAATTGCAACTTATAGCATTTTCATATAGTTTTCAACCATTCAAATTTTAGATTTTAAATATTAAATTTAATTACTTTTGTTTAGCTTTGAAGTTTAGTCAAATTATCTTCGAAAATAAAATAGTGACAGATAAAATTGAACAAAGAAAGTACAATGTAATTTCTACTCTCTCTCTCTTTTATTTTTGGCTTAGAGAGATAATGAAGCAACCGCATTTTATTTGATGATTGATAGAGACTAAATGAAACCTAATCAGTCAATAGGAATTCTAAACATCCTCCAGATTTTAAGGGATGAATTTTAATCAACAAAGTTTTAATATATTACTTAGTAAAAATTCATATAAATATTAGTATTTTAGATGCAATTTTTCAAAGATGCAAGAAGCAAATCAGGTGTTTAAGTAAGATAATACATTGACTAAGGGCACTTTTCGATTAAAAGAAATTTAATTTGATGTTCAGTATTTGTTTTAAAGTTTGATTAATTTGAATTCACACAGTGTAAATCATTCGGAAGAAATATTTTTTATCAGAAACTTTTTTCATACCCAAAACTTAAAATCAGAACCTCAATTGAGAAAAAAAAAATAATCACACTCACTATACAAGATCTTTAAACACAAGAACGAAAAGTATCAATACATAACAAGGAGTGACCAAAAGGAGAGTTAAAATATAATCTCTATGTCCCATTTTACGTGACATTCTTTCTTTTTTAATCCGTCCCAAAAAAGAATGTCACCTAACTCTAGTTGGAAATACAAATTAAATCTAAATTTTTTTTTCTATTCTTAATTAAATGATTCTCAATTATACAAATATCTAAGAATTGTTTTAGATCAGAAGTATCAAAAAATTTTCTTTTTTTCTTAAATATTGTGTTAAATAAAAAATACCATATAAAATGAGCCGGAAGGCGTAAATTATTTGTGTGCCTAGTGTCTTGAAAATTTGGATTTGTCTTCCTCATTCTAGTACGTTGGGTGAGATTTTGACACTTGAAAAGCACATCAAAACAAATGACAAGTTACAACTCATATATAGGTCTTCGTAACCGTAAACATCATGCCAGATTTCTCCAGATTTAATTCTGTAGTTTTTTATAAATTTATGTCTTTTTTATAAGAGAATTTTATATTATATAGAAAATTTTATTTTCTACTTAAAAAAACTTTCTTTTCTATTTTATAAGTAATTAATCATAAAAAAAATATTATAAACATTTTTCTAAGTGTTCAGATTAAATGAGTAATTTTAATTGCCATCGTAATGTGTATCCAAATCAAATTTCTCATGAGTGAGACAATCACTATACGATAGTTTGTCTGTTTACTGCAAAATGTGAAGATGAGATCACTGTGATCGGATGGATATGGTCCTCTATTTGTCCTTAGTTTAGAGGTTTCGATGTCAAATTTTTAAAATAAAAAAAGAACTATAAGGAATGTTTTTTCTTTTTAATATATTTTATATGATGTAAATTTAAATTAATCGAACCTTCGGATGGTAAAAGTGTATTAAATGTCCTTGTAGAATTCAAAAAAATAAAAAGAACTATTGGAATGTGTTCTTTTATATCTCACAACATATAATTTGAGATCTTTTCATTTCAAACTATCCATTGTAATTCTTCAAAGTAGTTATTTTAAATATTTATCATTTTAGAAGGACGAGATAAAATCAATTGTTATTCAGTTACTATTTTTCCATTTTATCTTTAATCACATTTTTTCTGATGATTACAAACATTTTAATAATAAGTGATGAAACATAAATAAAATAAATATTTAACAAAAATTATATTTTAATACATAAACAAAAGTAAAAATATCAAATATTTTTATTAATATTTTTTAAAAATGCATTTAAAGAAAAATACGACACATAATTTTAGACGAATAATATTTTGTAGTAGTCTTTTCAGATTCACGTCATTTCGTTAGTTCAGTGCCCCATTAACTTCGTGTTGTACAGACAAAATTTGTAGTAGAGTCCTAACCACATTTCATTACTCAGTCTCATATATAAGACAATTTTTTTAATTTATATTTTCTCACTTTTTTTAATTATATCAGGCTTTTCAAAACTCAATTTAATTAATTTTTAAAATTAAATTAGATTATGTTAATTTGATAATTTAAAATAAAATTTTTGATGCTCAAAATTTATACAAGTAGTGTAAATTGTAATTTTTTATATAAATATATTTTAAAATATTAGTTAACGATATTAACGTTTGATTCTTTAAAAAAAAATTATGATAACTAAAAGAGAATGATAATTTATCTCATGCTACCTTACATGTAGCATTCTACTTGGCATTTGCAACAATGAATGAATTGTGAATTACATTACCAAATTAAATAGTAGAAGTAAAACCTACAAGTTATCATTTTTGATTGAGTCGAGGCTCTTTAAGAAAAAAGTTTCTTTATATTCATAATTTAAGCGTAAGGTTTGTATACATGGTGTCTCTATACCCCGAAGGAGTTGAGGTGATCTAAGTCAAAGTTATAATCGAACATAATGTTTGTTTGGTTAACTTAGTTAAAGAAATAAAGTTATAACTTTACTAACTGATATAACTTTTGAAAGAATATTAATGATTGATTCTAAAAAGTGATTTTAGAGTCAACATGACGAGTTCAATTTCCAAAGTAACACGTTGCATGAGACAAGTGTTACATATTGTCAGAAATCATAAAATACTTTGGTGTAAAGGAAAAGATATACTTTTGCTTATTTCATTTGGCACTATTAGTGTTCCCAAATATTCGTCATCTTAAGCCTACGTTTTTCACTTGAATTCTCATACCGCTCCACTTTATAAACTAACCAATAAAAATGGAATTCTTTTTCTCTAGTGGCTTAATTAGCTTTCAAAGTTTCACTGAAAATGAAATATTTGAAACCTTTTTGACCCAAAAATAAACTTTTCCTTTGTTATTAACCACTTGTTTCAGTATATGTCGATATCAAATTCCAGTAACTTGTTGAGTATTATTGTGTCTTTTTCAGTTTTTTCTAAGTACTATTTTTTATTTCCTCGAAAAAGTGGCAATCATATAGTACTATATATGCTTGGTTAATGAGGCATGCACATGATGAGACTTATAAATTGACAACGATTGATGTTTATCTTGATCCATCGATAACAAAGTGAATGATCTTAACGACCGTCTTAGAAGTAGTGCTTTACTACCCTACCGATTCTTTTCTTTTTTTTCTTTTAAATAAATAACATCATAAATATTATGGAATTTTTTGTATACTATGTGTATGATACTATGATAGATCAAGTTAATTAAATATTCATCTGTTCTATATTAACTGGTCACCTTATTAGGAATAATTATCTCAAATTATTTATTTATTTATAAAATAAGATAGAATAAGTTAAATTTTTCTCATTTTATCCTGATAATTTTTTTTAAAAAAATGTAAATAAGTTTCTAAAATTCTAAAAATATTTTTTAAGAATAAATTAGTAAAACTTTCTTATTTATGATTTCTTAAACAATATGTACAAAAAAAATGTGAACAATTATTATGGAATGAAAAGTCAAAAGAGTATGATTGATTATTTGTCTGCCCAGCTATTATTATATTTATTAATATTTTATATAATTTAAAATAATTATATTTTATATTATTAATTAATGATTTCATACTAGATTTCAAGATAAATACACTTAAATGTGTTTTTCGTGATCAGATAGATTGAAATAGGGAGAGAAGTGAGCAAAATTTGTCTACTTATCCGAGATACATGTGAATCACACTAAATACATGTCTTTGTATGTATCTTGTGATTCGCATATATCTGTGATACTTGATACATAGGAGAGAAAGAGAGAAGTAAAGGAGGCAAGCGAGATTTATTTCTGTTTTGCAGATACATGTGAATCACACTATATACATGTCTTTATACGTATATCCCATGATTCACATGTATCTGTGATACTTGATACATAGGAGAGAAAGAGAGAGGTAAAAGAGGCAAGCAAGATTTATTTTTGTTTTACAGACACATGTGAATTTATTTGGATGCAGGGTATCTAGAACAAGTTACACTTATTTTTGACCCCATGTGTCTGAAGGTACATGTATCTGAACATACTAAAATCTTATCAGATTCATAATATTATAAACTAACGTGTATCTAAGAATTAATTTTTAAATCAGTGAGATTTCTATAAGTTGTCCCATAAGAAAAACTTGTAATTAATAGTTGTTATAAAATTTAAAAATTAGTCTAATTAATTCAAATTTACATCAAATAAAATCTAACAAAAATGAAAATACTTTTTATTGAAATTTCTTGAATAACTCAAACTCAAAACATGTGATCAAAGACGCCAAATTCATCCCATGATGGGCTAATAATTGCTACGCTTTGTTAGAATAGTAATGACAATGATGTTTTTGCGTCCTTTCTTTTTCTTAATTAAAGCTACACCTTAAAAGATGGAACTTCTTGTTCATATTGTGTTTATAAAATCAGGTCAATCAAATAGGCATTTCTTAATTTGACCAGATTATAATTAGGGAAAATTGAAAAAGTATACATTTTTAGATTTAATTTTATTTTTATATGTCAATTTCTATTTTCATTCAAAAATGTCAACAATTATTTATCAAACTATACAAAAAAGAAATTAAAAACAAAAATAAAAGTTAAGGATGTGACATAAATGCTAAAGAAGAAGACATAAAGTTTGACAAAAATATAAATATTTTTAGAGGTTGACACATAGAGATAAAATTGTATCTAAAAATATATATTTGGCAATTTTCCCTTATAATTATTACTTTCTTTTATTTAATTTAATTTTTTAATAAAGTAATCAAGATTCATATTGTGCAAAATTCATTAAACAAGAAAATGTTCCTCGTTAAGATTTCTCCACTAAACTGACTTTGAATTTGAAATTTCTAACTAATAATGGAGAGATCTAATTCATTTTGCCACACAACTTTACATGTCTATAATTGATGACTTCTAACATAATTTTATAGTGTAAACTTATTGAATGTATCAATATAAATAAACTCATAGCCTAATAAATGAATATCTTCTTCTTGTTTGATAAATTAAAGGGAAAGGGTCAATTATTTGAAAGAGACAAGCCCTATAAAAATGGCCCCTAGAATTTAGGTTGAAAAAAATGTCAATTAAATTTGATTATTAGTCACGGGTTATTGAAACTTGCAGGGTACAAGGGAGTGTATATATCAAATACTATAAATTTTTGAAAAAGAAAATTCTAATTTTATTAGCATTTATTATAGGTACTTTATGGACCCATATATTAATGAAGAGTCTAAACCCATATATTAATGCTTAAATTTCACTTTTATTCTTAATAAAATAATTTGCAATCAACAAATAACTAAAAATTGTTTTAAATCACAAGTTTTAACAATTTTTTTTCTTAAACACTGAGATCTAAAGATCCTAAGATCTGAAGATCTTCATCAAAATCTTATTAAATAGCCACCACCCAATGTTTAGCATCTTTTGCAGAGTATCATTGCCAAATCTATGAGTCAACTTTTCATTTAATGGCAATGAACAATCGGCCCTATGAAAATCGAAGTCATCTATTGTCATTTTTGTTGGATATGATAGATAGGCTTGAGAAGGTGGACAATCTATCAAATCAAAATGAGTGATATAAAATAAAATGAAAGAAGTATAAAAGTATAACTCGATTGTGAAGGAGAATTATAAAGGTTAATATTTGCTATTTGCTAATGTGATGTTTGGGTCACAGTGTTTTTGTTAGAAACATCATCATTTGTGGTAAGCCACCCAAGAGATGTCATAGGCCCAAGCCCAAAGGAACTAAGGAGAAAGTCCACATAGAAAATCTAGGCCCATGTGAGATGTGTTTATTTTTTATGTCTCCATTTTTGTATCTATTGCAAATATAGACATGATTAGATTTGGGGGGTAATTTTAATGTATGCTTTTCAACTAAATCCAACATGTTACAAGCTAGTATCCGACTGCACTTAAAAATCATAACATCCAAAATAAAGTTTGTGAGTAATCCAACAAAGACAAATATGTTGAAAATATAGTAGGACTTCTATCGACTTGTCATGATTTACATGTTATTGTTGTATGTTGGCACGATTAATTACATCTGATTTTATATATGGCCGTTTTTAGCTAGCATTCACCCTTCGTCATTACACTAGTTATATATGGTCAAAATTATTGTTTATATACATAAAGTAAATTTTGAACCCTTCAACTTTTCCGTGTGTTTAGCTCTTTATATTTTGAACCCCATTAATGTTGATTTAAAAACATGATAATATCTTTATACTGATTTTATCATAAGGATACTTAAACTTCCTATACCAATGACAATAATGCATGATGTATAAAGTTGGTAGACATATATACTTAGCAATTAATGTCTACTTCAAATAAACAAGAAACTAATTTACAAAAACATTCACTATATATTAATTAAAATCGTCACTGAATGTATACTTTAATAATAGTCTTAGAAAAATATAAACTTCAAATTCTGAATCAATCTTTGTAGATGCGTACCACTTTTCACTTTCAATACGATAAACAAAACCGATAAAAGAGAATATGGAGATCAAACAATTCCATCAAGTCTTTTGAAGTAAGTTAACCAAAAAACAAAAGTGATGAATGTTGTCTAATGTGTCAAAAGAACAATTGTGAATTTGTGTGTGAATAATATATCAAAAGATTCAAAATACTGAATGGAGTAATACATCTAAATTTTGAAGTGTTTAGAGTTCGTTGGGATTGAGAAAAATAGATGTGAAATATTTATTTTATTATATCAATAATGTATACTTTATTCTCTCAATAATGTACATAAATGTATAGACATCTTGATTATAGTTATACATCAAATAAATGCTAGTATACACTGTTTATACAATATCGATATATTATGTATACATATTAATACATTACATAAATTCTAATACCCCATAAAATTATCGAAATACCGCTAAAATGTAATAGTGCATATAACGTGTATTTCCAAGCCCTGATGGGAAATCCGAGATTGGATTTGCAATCAACACGAAAAATCGATTGGAAAAATGGTCTCGTTTCGATTTTAGAGCAATCGAGTTGAAAAATAATTTCGCTAGTTAATTCAAAAATAGTGTCAATCCGCGTCCCTAGCGCGACACAGACAGAAAGGGGAATGACACTTATATATTTTTTTAAAATTTAGGCGGGAAGTTTAAAATTTGTTCAAAAAAATTTTAGAGGAAAAAACACTAGCCGGCGCCCCTCTGCATCACAGATCAGTGCATTTTTAATGATGTTTCTTCTTTTAATCTCGAGAAGGGTATTTTGAGTATTTTCAACCTATTTTTAAGTCGAAGAGGTGTTTTAAGTCTTTTATTTGTACAAAGGTTTTCAAAAATCCATTATCTTCAAGTTTAAAGTGAGTAAGTTCTAAGAGGGGAAGAAGAAAGGGTTTGGAGGCTTACGGTTGAAGGTTGATTTCTTGAAGAAGATTAGGACAATCTTCATCCCAGATATGTAAAGGCTATTCAGAACATGAGATTGTTCTCCCATGCATGTGCCCCCTTGATTGAATTAGGTTGAACAGTTGAATGTGATGGGTCTTGTCTGTGAATTCTTAAATGTTATCTTGAAAACTATCTTTAATTTCTATATATTTTCTTAAATTGATGAGCATCATAAGTTGAATTAATTGTTTGAGTGAATTATTGTATGATTATGTATATAGCTTACATGATTTCCTTAACTAAAGACTTCGAGAATGAACTTAATGGTAATGTTTAGAGCCTTGACCATTTGGGTGTGTTGTTTGCTATAGTCCGGATCTTGAGCTGAATGTGTTGATGATTAAAGTTGATGAAATTAGTGTCCTTAGAGTCTAAATGAGATTGAAATTAATCTTGAAAGAATGATCCTACGCCTTGAGATGATAGCTAATGAGATGAATCGAGGTCTCTTGCTCGAAGAGGCTAGGTGATGGAAATTCTTGATTGATTGACAGTTTATGAGCAAGTCGAGTCATGGGAGGAGTATTGAGCCCGAATGGGTAAAAGTGAGTCTCACTCACACCCATTAACTATGTGGAAAAGGATTGGACCATGAAAGAAGATATTTTCTTTGTCCCAAAAGAGGACTTGATAGATTTATGGATCCACTGACAGACTCGTCCTTTATCCCGACAAGGTGCTGAACTGATGCGGCAACGACATCTCTTCATTGTATTATCATCGGCTCAAAGGTAATGATTGTCAGTTACAGAAACTTCTAGATAGGTTCCATGTTGATAATACTCTGATGTTGATGTGATAGTATGAGGCTTGTCTGATGGTGATGTGATAGTGTCCTATTCCTTATTCTGAGCTGAGATTGAGTAACTGATGAGTTAATACTATGTCATATTGTCTTGCCTATATTGTTACTTTAGCTCATTTTACACACAGTACATTCCACGTACTAATGGTCCTTTGTCATTGCATCATTTTATGATACAGATTCAGTAGATAGAGGACTTCGGCAGGCGAATCATTGAGGTTCACAGACTTTCAGCCAAAGACTCGGTCCCCTACATTGGGAAGATGGTTTTTTCTTTTATTTGTTTGAGTTATTCTCTTGAATTGTAGTAGCCATGGCTTGTCATGGTACCTTCTTAGACTTTAGTTTTAGATTTGGAGGCTTCATAGACGCAAAGAGATGATAGATGATGTTGGGGTTCTTTTTCTCTTTCCCTTTTAAATCGAGTTCTTTCATTAATCGTGTTTCATATGATAGACATAGTTAATGAGTCTTATAGCTCACTTATAGTTAAGGTTATTTCCTTAATATCTTCCGCTGATCAACTGATTGAATGAATGTTATGAGACTAGGTGGTTCAATTGGGGGCTAGCAATATTATCCGAGTGCCAGTTACGTCTAGGGTATCCCCCCGGGGCGTGACAAACTTAGTATCAGAGCACAGAGTTCAAGTGTCCCAGGAAGTCTATGAAGTCTTGTCTACTAAAGTCTTATTTATGGATGTATTTTGCTCCACACTTCATTAGCAGGAAGCTATATGACATTAGGGTGTGTTACCCTTCTTCTATGATATGAGTTTGTGCGATAGAGTTTAACTCTATGAAAATCTCGTCTAATTCGTGCGTTACACGTTTGCAGAATATGCCTCGAAAATAAATAGCTGCTCAGATAGATGTTTCAGCCCCAGTTGCTGAGAATCCCCAACCAGAGGTCCTAGTTCAAACAGAGACGAGGAGACGGGGATGGTCTACCAGGACTGCTAAGGTCCCACAAAATTTATTCAATTCTTTTTTAAAAAGTGTCTTGTAATTATGCTCATCATTCAATGGTACATGATTAGTTATGATATAAAATATCTTATTGATTTTCTTAGGAATTGATATAGGGTTGAAAACGACTTTAAAAGGGCATGATTTTAGTCTAGGATGGGTGGAAAAGATACTAGAATGTCCTTGCTTTTAAAACTAAATATTAACTAATATGACAGGGTAAGTCCGCGATGCGGACTTGTCGCGCTTCAATTCATTTTTTTGACTGAAAAGTTAAAATGCGTTGAAAAACTATGTTTTCATAAAAATATACATAAATCGCATTTGTCAAATACGTTTTATGTGTAATTTTTCATAAATTACTTTTCGATAGATTTTCTGATCCCGTAGAAAATAATAGCACCAAAATAAGTGTAGGTCCACGATGCGGACATGTCGCACAATTTTCTGGAATTGCGTTGTTTGCCTCGAAAAATTATCTTTCGATCCAGTTGCTCTAAAAATCAACTAAGACCTTTTTTCACACAATTTTTCATGCTGATCACATTTTCGACCTCGAATTTATTAAAAGAGTTTGGGAAGATGCGTTATTCGAGTAATATTTTGTCTAGGAGAATTTTAGTAATTTTCAGAGTGTTACATTCATAAGAGAGATATAATAGAGAATTTTGTTGTTCAGTTCATTATATACAAATTTCAAGGAGATGTCAAAATATGTTAGAGATCTCATTGAATTCTTGAGCTATCTATTGTCTTATTAGGTTTCTTGTACGTAAAGAAATATATTAATGATGCTCATATATCGTTTTTATATATGAGTAAAAATAATTTTGAATTAATTTGAACATGTTTTACTAAATTTGCGTGAACATGAATTTTTCATATACTTTAACTTTATAGATATAGTATGCATAGGTTATTAACATCAATATACATATACTTTTAAATTTATACATATAGTATAAATGACACGACCCAAAAAATTGGGCGTGATGACACTTGTTCAATCCCACCAGAACGAGTCAGCCTTAACTCAAAAGGGTAATAAATATGACGCGTGGAAGCAATTTTTAATTAAATTAAAATAACTAAAATTGAGAATTTCCATAAATTCCACCCAAGGATTGGTTGTCACGCGTACAAGCCAATAGAAATACAGAAACACCAAGAAGTACAAGTCTAAATTGTCCTCCTTTCAAATAGAAATAGAACAGAAGAAATAGGAACAAGAGAGTCAGCCAGATGATAATAGCTACCTCTCTACGTCTCCTGAGAATCCCTAACGCTTTAGGGGATTTTTATTCACAGCCTGGTTTCACCACCTACACGAGCGTATAAAGTATGGGGTGAGTACCAAAATACCACGCAGTACCCAGCAAGTGAACTAATAAACACAAAGTCAAATAATATAGAATATCAGTACACTTAACACTCCAACCAAACCCCCATCGCCATAACCTGCATAAAATACTTAGCAAGGGATAATCCATAACACTTAATAGGTAGCAACAGCAAGAACAAGTACACAACCAATCAACGATATCAATAACACTATGAGGACTTAGGCCTCCATATCATACTTCTTTTGGGAGATGAGTTCTTTGACATTGAGTATATTAAGTTATTTTAATATGTTTGTCGTGATTATTATCGTATCGGAACATCACACCCGGTTCAATATATATGTCGAAACGTGACACCCGATCCAATATATACGTGTCGGAACGTGACACCCGATCCAATATATGTGTCAGAACGTGACACCCGATCCAATATATATGTGTTGGAACTTGACACTCGATCCAATATATATGTGTCAAAACGTGACACCCAATCTAATATATACGTGTCGGAACATGACACCCGATCCAATATATATGTCGGAAAGTGACACCGATATAAGATATATACATGTCGGATCATGACACCCGATCCAATATATGTAATTCATTATTCATTATCATTACTTCTCACTTCATTATCAACGTTTGTTGACACCCAATTTTGTCCGGCCTTTTCATAAATTAGTGTCAAAATTAGTCATCGAGTTTTGTTTTATTTTTA
>JAOTQR010063786.1:0-13734 GCA_025774065.1 Solanum ossicruentum | reverse complement strand
GCCCAAACATGAGTAGCTAGAACAAGTCGTCATTTGGGTTTGCAAAGCCCAATCCTTTCTTTAAATTCCTTTTTTTTTTTTTACTTTTTTGCGAATATTTGCTATTTGTGTGTACACTAACATTATTTGTCACATTGGTTTTAATCTAATTAGATTCCCCTATGATGTCCAAACCATTTATGTTATTTTCTTTTCAAGGGATTTTTGTATTTTTTTTAAAAAAAATAATAATAAAAAAAAAGATTAAAATAAATAAATAAATATGATTTTGTTATTTTAAAATTTAGTCAACTTGCCAAGTTCAACCATAGTCAAGTCTTCGTCAAATGCTTTCAAGTTTGGTCAAAATCTTCTAAGTTTAATTAATTAGTCAACATTTTACAAGGCAAAACAAAGTTAGTCAAATCTCATAATCGCTGGATAACGGCTTTAGCGGCCATTTCGAGTGCGTAAAACCTTCTCGAAGTGGAAATGTGAACCAGAACCTATTTTCTGGATTTTAAAAGATTTTTCTGTTAGGTCTTTTAAAATATTTTATTGATTTCCTAATTATGCTTAAAATTAGGTGGCGACTCTGTTTTCCTTTTAATTTTCAAAAATTGGTTTTCTCTTAAATTAATTGAGTTTTAAACTGATTTTTTTTTTAATTTTCTCAAATAAAAAGTCATTTTTGGGCATAACAACAGTTTGCACTCATCGAGTTCTACCAGCATAAGATAGTTTCTTTGCTTTCCATGAGGTTATTCTAGCCATGATCTTCTCTACGAGAGGTAACCATTGGATTAGAGTTAATTTCTTTGTGGACAGTGGTATCCCCAAGTACTTGAAAGGTAATTCTCCAATTGAGCATCCTAGAATTTGATCTATTTTGTCTCTGATCTCTTGAGGGACTCCTCCAAAATAAATGGAGTTCTTTGTCAAGTTAGCTTGTAGGCCTGAAGCTTGTGAGAATAGAATGAAACATTTTTGAAGGGCTTGGACAGACTCTATATCACCTCTTGAGAAGATTAATAGATCATCAACAAAGCTTAGGTGTGTAATTTCCAGTTTTGAGCATTTTGGATGAAATTTGTAGGTTCTATCCTCTTGAGTCCATTGAGGGATCTATTAAGGTATTCCATAGCTATAGCAAACAAGAAAGGTGATATTAGATCATCCTGCCTTAGTCCTTTTGTAGCCTTGGAAGGCTGGGATATATTACCATTTACAATAATAGAGTAACTTACTGTTGCGACACAACTCATTATCCATTGAGTAAATTTATCAAGGAGACCTAATTCTCTCATTACCTTCTCTAAGTAACACTATTCAACTAAGTCATAAGCCTTTTTTATGTCAATTATCATAATGTATCTAGGAGAAATATTCTTCCTAGTATAGACTTTGACCAACTCATGTACCAAGAATATGTTATCAATTATTTCCGTCCTGGTATGAAACCAATTTGACTATCACAAATAATAGTGTGAATGACACTATGCAATCTATTAGCCAAGACTTTTGAGATGATTTTGTATACAACAGAACAACAAGCAATTGGTCTGAACTCTGTTATATTACTAGGACTAAGGAGATTAGAGCACAATTAATTCATTTATGAATCTTACCCCTAATGAAGAAACTCTGGACAGCTTGGATCATATTATGTTTAATGATCTTCCAGGCGTGTTTAAAAAATAAAGAATTGTAGCCATCAATTCTTGGAGCCTTGTCATTCCCAATGGATTGTAGACCTACATATATCATTTCTTCGGAAAAACAAGCATACAATTGAATTTACTGTTGTTTAGTGAGCATTGGACCTTTCTTAATTATTTGGACATCAATTGCTTGTAATGTAGTTGCTGAATTACCCATGAGACTTTTACATAATTGAATGAACAACTGTTGTATCTCATTAGGTTCATGTATGGCTTAACCTGCTGCATTGATTAAACTTTTAATTTGTTTTTGCTGAGTTTTCTCCTTTATGACAACATGAAAGCATTTGGTATTTGAGTCCCCCAATTGTATCCACTTGATTCTTGACTTTTGCCTCAAAGCATTGTCACGCCTTGGGAGGATACCCTGGGCGTAACTGGCACTCAAAGACTATCGCTAGTACTTGAGCGAACCCCTTGGCCTCATCGTCACATCTTACTCGACAGTGGAAGAATACTTATTGACATCATCAAAGGAAAGATAGAAATAGCATAAGCAGTTTCTCAAAATGATTCAATGTCTGCACAAGGAATACTTGATAATGCTTCACTCAAGTCTATGAAGCCTCTACTCTAAATGTCTAGAAGGTACCATGACGGGCCATGGTTACTACAAACTCAAAGAACAACTCGACATGTAAAGGGGAAAAAAAGGGTAAAGGGTTTTCCTCCGAATGCAGGGGATGACTCACCACTATCTGGAACTACGGATGCTGAACCTCAATGGTGCGTCTGGCGAAGTCCTCTATCTGCTAAATTTGTATCATGAAACTATGCAGCACCGAATATCGTAAGTACATGGAATGTATGTTATGTAAAACAGGCTAAAATGAAAGCTCAAACCAATCACCCGACTTGACTCAAGACTCAAGACTCAACTCTTTAACTCATAATTCAACCCAAGTAAATCATGAAGGTTTGAAGTTTGAAAGCGTGCTTTGGAAATAGACTCGGTACTTAATGCAACTCAATTTTGAAAATCGTGATATGCTCGACTCATGTACAATGAAATAACTCTCCACCACCATGAGTTTCTGGTGATGTACAATGAATCGGCGTTGTTGCCACACTCACACTTAACTTGCCACGAAAAAGGACTCTCAACTCTCTACCTTTCTCTCTCGGATCCTAAGAGAGTGTCACTCTATGAGGACTTGGGCCACTAGAATTATCTTGTGCGACTATCCTACGCTGTTTACGTAGTTCTGGCGTAGTTCTCAGTCACCCAACTCGATGCTCATTACTCCTTTCAAGACTAAAACAGGTTCAATGAAAATTAACTCAAGCTCAACTCTTTAACTTATCTCATTCAACTCAACATCAATGTTCTCAATTAACTCCACCACTTAGAATACGAACTCAAACAATGCACAAGACTCTATTCAACCATGCAAGACCCTTACGAACTTTGGTCAAGTAACATCAAATAACCCATGCTCAACATATAAGACACACTAGACATCCATAGCATGAATATACTAACAAGAACATATTTCCCAAGTTTAATTTACTTGTTCTGGAAGGTTAGATTCGAAATTTCTAATTTAATGAATAAGTAAAGAAATACCAACTTAGAGCTGGGTCATCAAGTACTCAAGTAACATTTCATACATCATGATAGTAGTGATGAAATTTGTAAATTTACTCAATTATATTCATGATACTCCAACACATAAAAGAACTTAAGACTCAAAAATCATAGGTTTTAAAGTATACAATTACTATATCTAGTCTCAACTCAAAATTGATGAAGGGGTGTGTGGATGAACATTATCCAATGTTTTAGGTAGTCTTACATACCTGGGATGAATATTAACACCAATGTCCCTAAGAATTCAAATCCACCTCAAGACTTTGGACTCTTCTTCTCTTCTCTTCTCAAAAATCCTCTATTTAAACACTAAGAAAAATGGGTTTGAAACCCTTAACTGCAAGGAAAACCATATTAATACTCATTTATTAGACTTGAAATATGTTGGGAATGTCCAAAATACTCTCCTCGAAATTAATAGTAAAATCATCAAAAACATTTGCACTGGTCCGTGACGTGCCTCGGGTGCGGACCAGTGTATTTCCATCCAAAAATCCTCTGAACGAATTTTACACTTTCTGAAAAAAATTTCCAAAAGATATAAGTGTGCGTCCCTAGGGCGTCATGCCTGGGGCGCGCACAAACAATATTTTTCGTTAATTATGAAAAATTATTTTTCAACGCAATTGCTCTAAAATTGGGTCGAGACCATTTTCCTATTCATTTTTGTGTGTTGATTGCAAATTCGATTCTCGGATTTGCAAATAAAGCATGGAAAGATGCATTATGTGCATGTCCCTCCTCTGGGGGTATTTTGGTAATTTTACTGGGCATTACATCATCTCCCCCTTAGGATTATTCGTCCTCGAATGATAAATAGAGGTGGAAATAAAGCTTGAGTAGGCTCAAGAATCATCTCAATATTCACTCGACAACTCGAACTCTCAACTATTCCTCAGCCCCTAAAAACTCTAGTCGGACTCAAGAATAGGCACATCAACTCAAGAATAGAAACATCGATTAAGTTAAGGATAGGAACATTACCTTCAACATTATCATCATTTGGTACGAATAGGTGTGAGTATTCGATTCTAATAGCTTCCTCAGCTTCCCACATAGCTTTCTCAACAAATTGGATCCTCCATAAGACCTTGACGGAGGTTATCTCTATGTTCCTCAGCTTACGAACTTAGCGGTCAAGGATTTGGACTGGGATCTCCTTATAAGATAAGTTGTCCTTTACTCCAATGTCCTCAACGAGGACCACCAAGGTAGGATCCCCCAAGCACTTCTTTAACATCAAGACGTGGAATATGGGATGGATTGCATCTAGCTTGGCGGGTGGCTCTAAGTCATATGCAACGTTCCTAGTCCTCGCACGATCTGATAGGGTCCAATGTAGCGTGGAATCAACTTCCCCTTCTTACTGAACCTCATGACACCCTTCATGGGTGACACTTTCAAATACACCCAATCATCCACCTCAAATTCCAAGTCTCTTTTCCTCACATCCGTGTAAGACTTTTGATGACTCTGAGCAGTCTTCAACCTCTCCCGGATAACCTTTGACTTCTCCATTGACTGGTGGACAAGGTCAGGTCCAATCAACTCAGCTTAACCAATCTCAAACCACCCAATTGGAGATCTACATCTTCTCCCACAAAATGCTTCATAGGGGGCCATCTGAATGCTTGCGTGATAACTATTGTTTACGCAAATTCAATCAAGGGAAGATAGTCATCCCAATTCCCCTTGAAGTCAAGGACACAAGCTCTCAACATATTTTCTAATGTCTGAATAATGCACTCTGCCTGGCCATCTGTCTATGGATGAAAGGCTATACTCAAATATACCTTTATACCCAATCCTTTTTGGAAAGATCTTCAAAACTAGGAGATGAATTGAGCTCCTCTATCCGAGATGATAGAAAAGGGAACCCCATACAACCTCACAATCTCACGAAGATATAACAGGGCATATTCTTCAGCAGTATTAGTTATTTTAACTGCCAAGAAATGGGTTGATTTAGTCATCCTATCCATGATCATCCATATCGAGTCATGCTACTTTCGAGACCTTTGAAGGCCGGTAATGAAGTCTATGTTAATCATCTCCCACTTCCACTCATGGATCTCAAAATTTTGTGCCAATCCACACAATCGTTGATGCTCAACTTTGACTTGCAGACAATTCAGGCACTTAGAAACAAACTTCGTGATATCCCTCTTCATCCCACTCCACCAATAGACTTCCCTTAAGTCGTGGTATATCTTGGTAGAACCAGGAGAATTGAATACCTATAGCTATGAGTTTCCACCATGATTCTCTCCCTTACACCATTAACATCAGGGACACATAGCCTATTCTAGTATCTCAACACCACATCTCCTCTTTTGGAGAAGACCATCAGTTTCTATTTGTGGACGACCTCTTTCAATTGGAGTATGACAGGATCTCGATCTTGCTTCTCCTTCACCTCTACCACAAAGGATGATGCATACCCACTCTAGACATTAACCCCTCCCTCGTCATTTTCCTTAAGTTGAACTCCTAATCGGGCCAATCTATGCACTTTCTTCACTAGCTCCTTCTTTCCTTCCTCCACATAGGCAGTGTTACCCATTGAAAACCTCCTAAGAGCATCAACAACAATGTTAGTTTTACCTTGGTGGTAGAGAATAAGCATGTCATAATCCTTGAGCAATTCATTCCACCTCCTCCGCCGCAGGTTGATCCCTTTCTGACTGAAGACATATTACAAATTTTTGTGGTCAGTGAACACGTCCACATACACTCCATACAAATAATGACACCAGAGCTTAAGCAGGAACACCATTGCTACCAACTCGATATCATGAGTCGGATAGTTCCTCTCATGAATATTAAGTTGTCTAGAAATATAGGCTATCACCTTCCCCCTCTACATCAACACAGAACCTCGTCCAACTCTGGATACATCACAATATACCACAAAGTCTTCTGTCCCATCGGGCAACGTCAAAACTGGGGCTGTAGTCAATCGGGTCTTTAACTCATGAAAACTTTTCTTACATTCATCAGACCACTGAAATTTGATCTTTTTCTAAGTCAGTTTGGTCAATGGTATAGATAAGACAGAGAACCCCTCAACAAATCTACTGTAGTAACCTGCCAACCCCAAGAAACTTCTTATGTCTGTTGGTGAGGTCAGTCTGGGTCAGTTCTTAACTGCGTCAATCTTCTAAGCATCCACTCGAATACCATCACCCGAGACCACATGACGTAAGAAGGCCACTGACTTGAGTCAGAACTTACATTTTGAAAACTTTGCATACAATTCATGGTCTCTGAGAGTTTGAAAAACTACCCTAGATGATTGGTATGCTCCTCTTCATCCTTAGAATATACCAGGATGTCATCAATGAATACTATTATGAACATGTCGAGATATGTTCTAAAGACTCTGTTCATTAAGTCTATGAAGGTTGCAGGTGAATTAGTTAACCCAAAGGACATGACCAAGAACTCAAAGTGATCATATCTAATCCTAAAGTTTGTCTTTGGAATGTCACATTTCCTCACCTTCAAATGATGATAGCCAGATCTAAGGTCTATCTTTAAAAAACAAGATGCACCCTGAAGTTGGTCAAACAAATTGTCTATCCTTAGGAGATAATATTTGTTCTTAATAGTGACCTTGTTCAATTGCCTGTAATCTATGTATATTCTAAGAGACTCATCCTTCTTTTGCAAGAATAGAATGGAGCACCTCAAGGAGAAACACTCAGTCTGATAAATCCCTTCTCCAACAAGTTCCTCAACTGCTCCTTCAACTCTTTCAACTCAGCAAGGGCCATCGTATAAGGTGGAATGGAGATAGGCTAGGTATCGGTAAAAATGTCAATCCCAAAGTCAATATCCCTATCAAAAGGGACTCCAGGTAGGTCCTCGAGAAACACTTTTGGGAAATCACATACAATTGGGACTGTCTTAAGAGTAGAAGCCTCAACATCATCAGATTTGACTCGCACGAGGTGATAGATGCACTCTTTAGAGATTAACCTTCTAGCTCTGAGATAGGAAATAAACTTTCCCTTAGGTGCAACAGAGTCTCCCCTCCATTCTATGACAAGCTCATTAGTAAACTAAAACTTGATAGTTCGGGTTCTACAATCAACCGTGGCATAGCAGGTATGGAGCCAGTCCATACCAAGGATTATATCAAAGTCAATCATCTCTAACTTAACCAAATTAGAATGAGTATCCCTATGGTAGATGGATACTACACAATCTCTATAAACTCTTTTGGCTATGATAGACTCACTAATCAGAATGGAAACATGGATAGACTCAAGTAAATACTCAGGAGAAATCTTAAATTTTCTAGCCACGTATAGTGTTACAAAGGACACTGTTGCCCCTGTATGAAGAAAAGTATACCAATCAAAGGTAAATACTCAAAGCATACCCATCAAGACATTTGGTGCAACCTTTGGTCCTATTTGTTCCCCATTACAAAAAGACAGTTCGTCCCTCCGCTTGTCCTCGGCGTGGCACCCTTCTGGTTACCCTTAGGTGGTGGTATAGTAGTAGAAGACTATGCCATTTTACCCCAGAGTGGATAGTTTCTCAGAAAATAACCTGCCTGTCCACACTTGTAGCAAGCGTTTACTCCCTCCTTACACTCCCCTAGATGCATCCTGCCACACTTCCCACAAGGTGGCTTCCCCTTCGAGCCCAGGGTCACACTGGCCTGCAAGCCCTGTGTGCTCTAATATTCGACTGCCCCTGTGTTTTCTGATCATACCTGACATTTGGAGTGGGTGCACTGGCTGATGATGGTGTATACCCCGAATACTTCTTCTGAAAGTAAGACCTATCGCCCTTATCCTGCTTGTGCTGGTTAGCCTCATGCCCAATTGACTTGGCCTTCTTGCTAAAGTGATCTTCTCTGTCTTTCTTCTTATCCTCCTCAGTTTGCTGGGCATAAACCATGAGCTGGGAATGTCGATGCCCGAAATCAGTAATGCTGCCTTGCATTCTTTCTTTGCATGTTTGTCCAATCATGACACAAACTTCCCCATCCTTGCCCTCATGCCCTGGACCATTTCTGAAGTATACCTGGACAACTTAATGAACTTGAGGCTGTACTCCTTAACAGTCATCCCCTCTTGTTTCAGGTTCACAAACTCTTCAATCTTGGCCTCCCTCAACTATTAGGGAAAGAAGTGGTTGAGGAAAGCACTCTCAAACTCATCCCACTCCACAGGCTCAACATCTTCACCTCAACTATCCTCCTACTAGTTATACCACACATTCACCACGTCCTTGAACTGATAGGAGGCAAGCTCAACTTTCTCAACCCCAGTCGCATGCATAGCCCTCAACACCTTGTATATCTCATTGATGAAATTTTGTGGGTCCTCCTCGACCTTCGACCCCATATAGACCAGCGGGTTCGTCCGCAAGAAGTCTCTGAGCCTAGTAACAGTTGTGGGCTCTTGGGAACTAGAACTAGTGGTTTGGGGACCCGGCTATTGCTCTGCGAGGTCACTAGCTGAGTGAGTATCATAATGGCTACTTTGAATTCTATATCAGAAGTGGAGGCTAGCTGAGCAGGAGGTGCCTGTGGAGCCTCAACAGCTCAGGTAGGTCGACCTCGTCTCCTCGCTTTCGTCTTGGTGAGGGCCTCCGTGTTTGAGGCTCGGGCATCTCGTTAGGCTGCTATGCTTTTAGGAGGCATGATCTGCAAACGTGCAATGCATGAATTAGACAGGAATTTAATAGAGTTAAACTCTATCGCACGACACAGAATACCAAAGAAGGGTAACCATTCCTAATATCATATAGCCTCCTGCTTATGAAGTGTGGTGCACAACACACCCCTAAACAATACTCTACTAGACACGGTTTCATAGACTCACTAGGACACTTGAACTCTATGCTCTGATACCAAGTTTGTCATGCCCTGGTAGGGTACCCTTAGCGTAACTGGCACATAAAGACTATCGTTAGTCCTCGAGCGAATCCCTTGGCCTCATCATCACATCTTACTCGACAGCGGATGAATAGCAATGAAATTATAAAAGGAACACTACTAGAAAAATATAAACAAAAAAGAGTCAAAATTGCCCCTGAACTATGTAAAATAGATCACTTATACCCTTCGTTATAGTTTGGGACCAAAAATACCCCTGGTGTTATATTAAGAGACCATAAATACCCCTCAAGGGTTAACAACGTTGATGTGGCAATCCACGTGACACTAATTCTACCACCTAAGCTTGTCAACTAGGATATCCATTAAATTTGACCCAATTATAATCCATTACCCTAACCCATTAATGAAAGATCTGAACCACTAAATTAAGAGAAAACTATTGCCTCTTTCAGAAGTTCATCAACGACAGGGGCTTTTCTTATAGAACACAATTTCCTCTCAAGAATAGAAGAGTCAAATAATGTTTTCTTTTGGAATCACGATCTAGGAGGTAAGTTCTCTCCTATTTTAGTATGTAATTGATCTTCTGTCAACTTTTAGAACAAAGGCTTGGGGATCAAAAGTTCTATCTTATGCTGGTAGAGCGCAACTCATCAATGTTATATTGATGCACATACATTCATATTGGACTTCTATATTTTTCCTACCAATGAGGGTTATGAAGCAAATAACATAAATATGCAGGAATTTCCTATGATCGGGACTTCTTGTTTCCAATAAAGTTCCATTGGTTGCTTGGGACCTGATTTGCAGGTCAAAGTAGGAAGGGAGTTTAGTAATTATTGATTGTACTGACTAGAATGAAGCATCAGTTGGAAAATAGATATGGAATATAGCTCTGAAAATAGACAATTCAAGGTAAAATGGGTCAACCACATATATATTAAGGACTCAGGATGGTGGCAATAAAGAGCCTGTGGGTAGCTGATGATACTGGAAGAAAATATGTAGAATTAAAGAACAATTTGAAACTGGTTATGTGGGGAATGATTACCTAATCCCTAGAGGAAAATACACTGTCAAAATAGCTATGAATGGAAGAGAGGAACACTAGAAAAATGGCAACATTGGAGGGGAGTCTGGAATTTCTTAAGCATCCCTAAATACTCTTTTATTAGTTGGTGAGCAATGCAGAAGAGACTTAAAAAGATAGGCATAATCCAGGACGAAAGTTGTCCATTATGCGGGGACCATGTAGAGACAATAAATCACCTCGTTTCTGGATGTGAATTTTCCCAAAAGATGATTGATCATTCTAACCCAGTGGACAAAACAACACGTCCAAAATCAAGAAATAGAAGGATATTCGAAAACAATAGCACGAAAAGCTAAAAGAAAAACAAGTAGAGCACTATCGTGAACTATAACAACTGCAACAATTTATCATATTTGGAAGGCTTGAAATGAAGCAGTATGGCACTACAAAGTACCAAGACCTCAGCGCCAAATCCAACAAGAATGTAGACCGAGATACATGTGTAGCGGACCAAAGAAGCAGATTATGATAGACAGGCGATGGATAAATGAATTACTAGCTAGAATTGTTGGGTAAATGATAAAAAATAGGGATGGTCAGGTATTATCTCTAGCTAGAATGAGCTCTATGTTAGGGTTGATTTTTTCTGTTGTTGAGTTAAAACACTTGTACTTCTTGAAGTGACTTGGGATGTTTAATAAATACAATTCATTCGACCTTCATTTTTCTATATTTAAGCTCGTCTAAGTCCAGTATAATGCAAAATATCACTTTCAACAAAGGAAACAAACTCTTAAATCAAGTGCAAAAACCAAGTTGCAGACTTGTGCATGTAATGTTCAGTGCTTCAATTTGCACAAAATAAAAAGAGCAACACAAATCTTTCACCTTAACTACAGAGCTGATCACCTGTTAACATTCAAAAAAATACACTATGACTTGTTTTATATATACAGGTAACATCAATCTCAAAACAACTTCAACACTGGAGGTTCTTGCATACCATACCATAACAAGAAACTAACTCTAACATCACATTTGACAATATATTCATACCATAACAATAACTGCACCTCCAACCAAGCCAAGAGCCTAAGTCTATTTTGCTAAATTTAAGCTCGCCTAAGTCCATTTTGCTATATTTAAGCTTGTCTAAGTTCGTTTTGCTAGATTTAAGCTCGTCTAAGTGCATTTTGCTAAGCTCGCCTAAGTTCATTTTGCTAAATGTAAGCTCGCCTAAGTACATTTTGCTAAATGTAAGCTTGCCTAAGTAAATTTTGCTAAATGTGAGCTCATCTAACTACATTTTGCTAAATTAAGCTCACTTAAGTTCATTTTGCTAAATTAAGCTCATCTAAGTCCATTTTGTTATATTTAAGCTCGTCTAAGTCCATTTTGTTAAATTTAAGCTCGTCTAAGTGCATTTTGCAATATTTAAGCTCGTTAAGTCCATTTTGCTAAATTTTAAGCTCACCTAAGTCCATTTGCTATATGTAAGCTAGTCTAAGTCCATTTTGCTAAATTTAAGCTCACCTAAGTCCGTTGGGGTAAGTTTAAGCTCGCCTAAGTCCATTTTGCTATATTTAAGCTTGCCTAAGTCCAGTGTGGTAAATTTAAGCTCGCCTAAATCCATTTTGCTATATTTAAGCTCGTCTAAATCTATTTTGCTAAATTTAAGCAAGCTGATCAATTTGCATACTCGTGCACGTATTGTTCAGTTCTCCAATTTGCACAAAAAAAAAAAAAGAGCAACACAGATCTTTACATAACAACACCACCACCTTAACTACAACAAGCATCAATAACAGCAGCTAATCACCTCTCAAATTTCCGAAAAAAATACCTTCAACCAAGCCAAGAACCTGGAATGAAAGCTGGCAAAACAAATATCCATTCAAAACAAAGCTTCAATTCAAAATAAAACATAAGCAATTAAGCATTGTTTGCATCCATAACATAACGACAAAATAAACATATTAGTGCCACTGTTTGCACTTGCCAGACCATTCAAAAACCAACATTTCAGTTTTTCAAAAAAAAAAAGAAAAGAAGAACAAAAGCTGCCACATTACTTAACACTTCCAACTACCAAGAATCTAAATTTGGGATCTTCCATTTGCTTTCTTGGTCTTCAACTTTTCCATCTTCTTCTCTCTTGCCCTTTTCAACTGGTTACTAGTCATAGCTTCTTTTCCTTTCCATGTGACTTTAGTGGGTGAGTAAGGCAAGTTTGTAGGCTCACTCACTCCTCTGTGATCACCTCTGAAAGAGATCAACCTATTAGAACATCTTGTTTGTTGGTTTTGCCTCAGCTTAAGCCTTGTCCACTCTTCAGAAATTCTACGAGGTCATAAAACAGGATCACTTTCACATTCTCTAATAGTACCAAAGGGTTTATATCGTCTCTGTCCAGGTGTAGGCATGTCGCTTTCAAATCCTTCTTGAGTCACTTGAGGGGCTGAACTATTAACATCAAAAACTTCTTCATCTTGTTATACTCCTTCAGTTCTGCCCCTCTTGAAGAAATTCAGCCACATTTTTTGACTTTGAAATCAAGAAATGCTGCAAATTGAGTTCAAGAATGGCTGCTGTCAAGGAATTCAATAATGGCTGCAAATTCAGTTCAGGAAATGCTGCAAAGCAGCAAAGTTTGAATTTGATTTTTCTTGTCATTGATGTCATCAATGACATCAAGGAGGTAGAATTTCCCCTATAAAAGGAGCTGCTGAGCTCCTTCATTAAACATCACCAAGAACACCAAGAAGAGTATAATGTGTGAGGTTGAGAGTTGTTTTCTATTCTATTCTTGTAAGTAATAGAAGAAATTTTTCTTTCAAATTTGTGTTTACCAACGCTCAATTGATCCTTTGGCTTCAAAAAGTGGTATCAGAGCCAAGTTAGAAGCGTTGGTCGAGTTTTTCGGTAATGGGTCAAATTTTAGATATTTTGAATTTTATTCTAAATCCAATTCTGATTGCACCATTGGATTCATATCGTTGAACTGAATCCAACGCACCAAACGGCAACCTAATTGGAGCTCAAACAAGCGCGAAAATTACAGTCAAAGTTTGGTCAACGCCGCCAGAGTTTCGCCGGAGAAGACGACACTACTCACCAGTGATCTGCCGGAGAAGACGACCGGAAATACTGTTCATAGCCGAAATCTGCAATAGTTTCAAAAATTACAAAGTGACCCCTCAAGTTTCTGAAAGTTCAGTTTTGGTCCCTCAACTTTCAAGAAAAATCAGATTAGCCCCTGATCTTTCTGAAATTATAGTTTGACCTCTGAGCTTTCTAAAATTGTAGTTTGGTCTGCAAAGTTTTTAAAATTATTGTTCTGCCTTAATAGTGGAATTTTGGCCTTGAAGTGTCAATTCCACCTTTTTGACCGTTCCGGACGTAATGGTGAGCTCCATCTTTCAAGATTCAACCTCGTTTTGGTGAATTAAGATATACAAGGTGATAATGATCACAGAAGAGTCAACATCATCTTCCGGAGCCATGATTATGCTCACTGCCACCAACTACACGTTATGGAGACCTCGGA
>JAOTQR010063775.1:0-13735 GCA_025774065.1 Solanum ossicruentum | reverse complement strand
CTTTTGTGACTCACAATATTTAATTTAATCTTACAGATAATTTATTTTTAAAAGTGGTTAATTCAAATGGTTGTTATTTAACTATTCTACAAAGATTAAACAATCTTCACATGCTATGTCGGGAGATTTTTATTTATTTATTTATTTTGGTAAGGAAAGATATATTTTATAGTCCTTTATAAGCTTGTTTTTAGTTTTATTTCTTTTTATAAGATATTTTAGTCTTCATATTAAAAGATCACTGTATTTTCTTTTGTTCATCATTCTTTGTCGGGTTTGAGATGCTGAAAGCTTATTCGGAAGAGTATTTGACCGGGAGACTTTTGGATATGGCAACTTTCATTACGATACAACAAGCTTTCTACTAGTTATCTAAAAGTAATTAAGTGGAAAAATCTCTCCTTTAATTTTACGATAATGACTAACCAAAATAAATATTAACCCAAAAACAAAGTTTAAGTAAAGAGTCCTTTATTTTACTTGCTCTAGTCTAAGTCCACGTATGCTACAATCATCAATGTCATTATCAAGTTATATATACGCACCCAATCATTAGAAATTAAGAGACAAGTCTAAAAAAAATGTATGAAATGTCTAGAACACATATAAAATAAGAAAATTAACGATGTAGTTGTAGGTAACTTCCATGGGAAGTGGGACTTGGTCCGTTATTTTAATCCCATAAGTGAAACATAATATATGAATCATGGCGACAGTTCCTCTAAAAATAAGTAATATATTTCATGTATCACAATATACTATGCTTCTAAAATATTATTCCACATAAATTAATAAGTAAACTCAATGTTTATTCTAGGTTTATATTTTAGTGATAATTCTAAAAATAAAACTGAATATGCACATAGTTAACAAGAATTATGATATAAAAGATAGTTTCATGAACACTTATAGTTACAATGAAATGTTACATAGTAGGACTAAGTGCCATTGGGACTACATGATCCTTAAATTTATGCGGTGGCATGCCTTTAGTTAAAGGATCAGCTAACATTGCTTTAGTGTTGACATGTTCAATGACCACTTTCTATCTTTAATACGTTCTCTTATGGTTAGATATTTGATGTTGATATGCTTGCTTCGACTACCACTTTTGTTATTCTTAGCCATAAAGATATAAAACAGCTGAATTGTCACAATATAATTTCAATGGCTTAGCTATAGAGTCGACAATTCTAATCCTAGAACTGAAACTCTTTAACCATACACCATGTGAGGTAGCCTTAAAAAAAGAAACGAACTCAGCCTTCATAATGGAAGTAGTGACCATAGTCTGTTTGGCACTTCTCTAAGATATAGCTCCATCGACTAACATTAAAATGTATCATGAAGTTGATTTTCGTGAATTAACACAATCAGTGAAGTCTGAATCAGAGTAGATAATGACTTCCAAGTCATTTGATCGTTTATACATAAGAATGTAGTCTTTTGTCCCTTGAAGATATCTTAAGGCTTTCTTTGCAGCTTTCGAGTGGTCAAGACCTGGATTACTCTGATATCTTCCTAACACTCCAGCAACAAACGCTATATCAGATCTTTCTATAAACTTGGGCATACATCTAGCTTCTGACAGCAGAAGCATATAGAATGTCTTTCATTTGCTCCCTCTCAAAATCGTTCTTTGGGCACTAATTCAAATTGAACTTGTCACCCTTCGTGAATAATCTTTCATTCAAAGCCTCTCCAAAATTATATTGATATAGCATTCTTGAGATAGACCTAAGGTATCTTGATGTCTATCTCGATCAATCTTAATGTCAATAATGTAAGATGTATCACCCATGTCCTTCATGTCAAAATTTTTAGAGAGATTGTTTCACCTCATGTATCATTCCCTTATCATTGGATGCAAGCAAGATATCATCCAAATATAGAACTAAGAAACATATTTTTCTCCCACTAATCTTCTGGTATATACATTAATCCATAATATTCTCAACAAAGTTGAATAGTAATGAAACTTTAAATACCATTGACGGGAGGCTTGTTTTAGTCTATATATGAAATTTCTTTAACTTGCATACCTGATGTCGCCCAAGTTATACCTCCTTTTTAGAGGATAAAGAGGTGTTGTCAAGATATAAAACCTAAACAAGGTTAGGGTCGAACTCACAGGAAATAAGTAGAATTAAGATGAATTCACTAATAAGCAATCCAAGTAGTTAACCAACTCAATTCCCCGAAGGGGGTTTTGCAATAATCAATAAGAAAATAAACTAAACTAACTATTAGGAGATACAATCAATAATAGAGAGCAACTGGGGTATTGTCTTCCCCATGACTCCCCAACTTAGTATCATCGGATAACCCAATTCTTGTCTAGTGTATAGCATGCAGGACGGTAATTTAAGTTTATCAAGCCCTTTGGTCAAAGGTGAGAGGCGAATTTCACTATGTGACTTGGCCCTTCTCCATAGTGTGCAATACTAACCATTACCTATAAGTCCCAGTACAACCTCCCCTTGGCCCAGTTCGGTTGATTAGACGAAAACACATTAATCGAATCCTATTCATCAATCTTTTTTTCCTATTCATTACTACCTTGTTCTAGTCAGTAACTCTAGGCAGGTTCTAATATTGGCCACTACTAGAAAACATGCAAAATGAAGAGAATTTATTAATACATGTATATATGCAATTCAAGAATTGTAAATTACCTAGGTTTACTTTGTTAGTTCTTGATGCTTCCCACAACCCTAGTTGTGGATTAGCTACTCATGCTACATGTAGATGAAGAAATTATGAATTGAGAAAACATAATTAAACGCTTACACAATTGAATTGAATCAAGCAAATCCAAGATGGATGAGAATCACAAAATTGAAGATCAAATTTATCCCACAAGTTTTTTTCACAATTTTCTCTCCCAAGTATTGAGTTCTCCAAGTACAAACCTTAAAGCTCTTAATAATGACGCCCTCGTTTGAAAAATAACCTAAAAGTACTAGTAATTACAATTAAGTCCTAAATAAAATAGAAAAACTAGTCAACAAACTCCATGAAAGGTCTCCACGACTCGTAGTAAGGGTCTTGTAGTAAGCTCCTGGATTCTGGACTTCTCTTCTATGTCACTACTTCATGACTCGTAAACTGATCTACGACTCGTATTGCATATTCATAGGCTTCAACTTCATCAAATTGTCCCTCATTAGAAATCCTCGCGAAACCTATCAATACGACTCGTAGAATGTTTTACGACTCATATGCATGTCTCGTTGAGTTAATCTTCAGAAATCATCCCTAACTGGAGTTTGTCACAAAACCTTCTCTACGAATCATAAAATGCTCTACGATCTCGAGATGGTCTCGTAAATCATCAAAAACCAGCAACTTCTGCAATTTTGCCCCAAATCATGGCCAACCTATAATCCTGCAAATTTAAACACAAAAATACACAAAACCCACAAATATTCTAAGTTTTAAGCATCAAATATGTTGTATTTTAGCATCATATCAACACCCTCAACGTAAAATTATTGCTTATCTTCAAGCGACGACTCAATCTATATAGACAATACAGTAACACACAGACCTCAACTTAATGGCATATATCATATATAATTCAAACTCAAATACCCCTACCAGCTTTTTAAAATAGGATCAAATAGCTATTTAGAAAATCAATTTAAACTGGTGCATGTGATAACACAACTATGACAAGCAAAGGGTTATCAAAAGTCCACAATCACTGAACAAGTCAAATGGTAACAATGCAATGCAAGTGCCCTCACAGAAAGAAGTCTCATATTTGACACTCCATGATGATTTCATGTTTAACCATGTGACTATGAAAAAACACTCACTCTCACAAAAGATATTCATGCATAATGACTAATACTATAGGCTTGCCCCAGTTTTCATGACTTAGACCTTCAACTAACTGAACTAGGATCACTTTAGGAATTTTTATGCTTGTAATGTAAGCTCAGGGGACTTTGGTATGATATTCTAGTAAAATAGTGATTAAAGGCCCTCCTTGAAAGTATATTTTTCTACACTTTTTCCCTACCAATTCTGTCATTTTCACCTTATTCTCCTTTATTTTCTTATTCAAGCTTTTCTGAGTGCTTTCTCTACACTTTTTCAGCCTTTTACCTTTTTTCACATTCATTTTGCTATTTAGCTCAATCAAAAGCATCTTTTATTTTTCTTGCACCCATATCCTTCATAACAAAGGCCTAAGATTCTTTCCAAATCTATTCAAATACAATCTAACCTAGAGTAACAGGGCAAGTTCTGAATTAGCACAAAATACATGAATCTAGCAAAATAAGCTCACACGCTCATGGAATTGCATATATTATCAACAAAATACTCACAGATCATGCTTCTCATCTCAATTTACCCTCACTTATCAGAACAAATATTGTCAAACACCTAAAAATACATGGTTACTACCTAACTACTAATCAAAACTTTTGGTGGGTACCAATTTTCAAAACAAAATATAAAAACATGTTATATGCCACAAGTATTAGTACTATATGCTACAAATATTATTTAAACATCCTAAGTATATCGGTTCAACAGAACTTGAATATCTACAGGGAAAAAGAACACAGGCAAGAAAAATCCGAGATAAAAAATTTAGAGTAGTTATGGACCATAGGCTACTCAGACTTCACTGAGGCCTATAACTACTCACATCCCATCGAAAAAATATGAATTATTCCCAATGCACAAAATCAAAAGAAAATAGAGCATAAGGGGTCAAAAACATACCTGGTCGTCTAAGCGCCAGTCTGTTGCTGAATCTGGCCACCCTCTCCCTGCCAGGTAGTCTACTCAGCGGTGGTGCTCTGTCCGGAGGGACCAATACCTCTCAACTGATCCCTCTCTCGAGATCATCTGATCTCCTCATCAAGCCTTGACTCTCTCAAGGAACTCTCGAGATCCTTATCCTCTGACCTCCTCGCACGTACATGTTTGTCCTCCGGGTCCTCACCTATACAAGGTCTTTTCCCAAGAGAGGAATGAGTAGGCTCATTGGGAGCAAATAGGTCAAATATCAGCACCGAAGATGTCATCTCTGGTAGTGTAACTAGTGCCTCTAGTGATGCTGTCAAGTCAGCCCTGAGCTGCTGGATCTCTATTTGCATGGCTGACAAATCTGAAGGCTAGGCCTCGGCTAATCTCTTCTATGCCCACTCGTCGAAGGCATTGATGCGGGCATCCACGATAGAAATACGATCCTAAATAGCAGCGACTGCGAATGCTTGCATCCGACCCTCCGAGTCCGAAATAGCCAGCCAGACCCATGGCCTAATCTGCTGAAAAAGTTGAGTTAATTAGGCTTCAGCATGCGATTACCTCTGCGGCATGGCTTGAATAGATACGGCAGACATGTAGACCATGCCGGCTTTAGGAGGCCATGAAATAGTGGCCTCTGGTGCAGTAGCAGCAATAGTGGGCCCCTTCTCCTTATTTACATTATGCTGCGGGGGCCTTTCCTCTGTAGTAGTAGCAGCAGCGATGGTGTCATTCTTAGAACCCTCAGACGGTGGCGCTAGGGCGAACATCTCTGGCATAGGTCAGGACTATGCTCGTCGAAGTGCCACCGGGTTCTCATCAGCCTTGATCAGGCTGGGCTCTAAAGTGTGTTGGGCCTTGATTAACCATTCCAACTGGTGTAGAATCTCTACCCTAGAGCTTAAATAGAGCCTGCAGATCGAAGGCAAAAATAGGATGGAGGTAGCCCTCTTTAATGAGGCCTCATGTATCTGCTCGGTGATTATGCGGGCCCAATCAATATCATAGCCTGCTAGGATGCTAACAATCAAAACTACACGCTCTGCCATAAGATTACTATCTACCAAGGTCGATCGAATACGTGATCGAACAATAGCCCACCAAAATTTGGAGGGAAAGCTGAGCGAAGCCTTAACAATAGGTTCCCTATGGGTGGTGACCCAAGCAGGTTTCAAACACTGCTCTGCAGTATAACCAGCCACCCATCTCAGTAATGTGGCTCGATGCTCAGGATCCTTCATAGTAAGTGGGTTTCGAGCCTTCCCCACCTTGTAATCGAACTCTGTAGTGGATCAAGGGAATGGTACTCGGGACCAAAAAACATACGACAGATAGTCTCCTCTAATATATCTACCCACCAATCCCTCACTCATGTCTCTGTCAGCATGGGCTAAGTGAGAGGTTTTTTCCCCTTCGGAAAAGAACGTTGGATGGTGGCTGCATAACATACATAGAACTCCTTCACCATAATCGGGGAGTACCATCCAAGAGACTCTGTCAGCCATTGAAACCCATGCTGAGTCATCATGTCCTAGAGACCGGGGACACAGCTAAGTCCCTGAGAAATCACCCTGGGCTCCTTATAGATAAATTGGGTAGGTTAGCCTTGCTTTTTCGGCTGCACATCCTCCAAATATATCGCCTCCATGCCCTCGACACAAAATTGGTTAGCAGAGGCATCCTGTGCTGATGATGATGATGGTGCAATGGAGGACTCGACATTTGTTCCTTCCTCAAAGCGCTCCTCAGAACTGGACTCCTCTCCAGATGGATTCATCTGTGGCATGTTGCTCCCACCACTACCTTCCTCTTCAGACTGGGAAAGAGTAGAAATCGGTGCCTGAGGGTACCCAGCTCTGAAAGAAGCTCTGGTCTGTGGTCGAGAAGCCTCTGGGTCCGGTAGGGCATCAAGTATCTCTAATAACTCGTATAGCTGAGGGGTCTAATCAGTATCTAAGGGCTCAACATCCGAAGGCTCATCCCTGAGCTTTCTCTTCAGGGCCTCAATCTCAGCACATCTACCTTTCGGTGCCATAGTGCCTAAAACATAGACATAAATGTACCATGGTTAGCCCCAAGAATCAAGAAATGGAATACAAAAAAATATCTAAATGCAGTTGTAGACGAGTTCTGCAAAAGCTCCTTTACGAGTCGTAGTGAATGTTACGAGTTGTAAAGTGCTATCATAAACCAGTAGTTCAAACCAATTTTAGTTACTGAAAAAGGCTATGAAACTAGATACGCCTCATAAAATGATTTACAAGTCTTAGACGGGGGTCGCAGAAAATTCCAGTGAATAACAAAAGTCAAGCAGAGATCTACATGACCTATCTATAAGTTGGAAAGTGATCAATGACTCGGAGAAGGTCTCATCTAATGGATACTCAGAAATATCAAGTTTCTAGAATTTCCCATAAAGGGCAATTATGACTCGTAAACTGCTCTATGGGTTCGTAAAAGTCTCTTGTGAACAGAAATCTTAGTCACCTGAGTTTTTAAGGCCATCACATAGACCCCAAAAAACATTTTCAATAACTAATTCTATCAACATCGAATCAAGAGCACAAGCACCCAAATTATTAGCACATAACAACCAATACCCCCAATATGTTTGAGACATACACACCCCATTGAAACGATTAAGCATCAATTATCCTATCATTCTGACTATCCCTAATTCATTCAAGCTATCATGTATCTATGTCATTAATCATCAATTCACAATCATGAATCATGCAATATCATTCAATCGCACATGATGGATGATTCAATACGCATTAACAAGTAGCATTCAAAAGACCAAAATGCCCAATTCCGGAATCAATTAATAATTCAACTAAGGGCAACCCAATTTCACATAACACAATTCAAATTCAACAAGAATTTCATGTTTAAACAATATACCAATCATAATCATCAACTCAATCAACTAAACAAGGCAAATTGAGGGTTTAAAAATAAAAACAAGAACTTGCCAAGAGTAGAGACTAACTTGAAGAAAAGAGAGAGGGTGACTGATCACAAAACTCTAGGGTTGCCGGAGTCTTGGTCAACAGTGGCTGGAGGTTGGTTGAACTTTTGAGGGAGGTGGGGTACAGTTAGGTTGATCGGTCAATTTAGGTCAAATAGGGGTCAAATATAATTTGACCCCTCCTTTTACAATTAACATGGTCGATTTAAAATTTAACTAGGCCGGGGTTTATGAAACCCTGATTACGAGTCGTAGATGGCTCTACGACTTGTAAGTCATGATTTTATAGAACCCTCCATACTTAGAAAAATTTCATAAAACTAACCTAGGTCCGCAAACCCCATTCAGTACTCGTAGTTTGATCTACGAATCATAAAGTTGGCTTGTGGACTAGAGTGCATATTTTTCCTGCTAACTAGAAATCTCTACGAGATGGGATACGAGTCGTAAAATATTTTACAACTCGTAGACCCAATCATAGAGACTTAATAATGCTCTTTTCAGCTAAATTTGTTGACTTAGTCTTGTACCTGCATACTCTTCATAAAATACATTGTCACCTTATATGCAACCAACCCATTGTCCAAAATTACTACCAGAACACAAGAAAACAACTACCTATGAATCCAAAAACTAAAGATACACCTATAACTGTGCTATTACATCAAAAACCTTGGGTTGTCTCCCAAGTAGCGGCTGATTTATTATTGCAGCACGACTTAGGTAAATTGGTTACTCAGACTTCACCAATTGTCTAGACTTCACTCTTGAGCTCATCTAGATGCTTCATGAACTGACGGATGTCGAATACAACTTCTTCGTCATTCAATCTAAACCTGAGTTGATAAGCATTCATATCTACTAGAGCTCGTCCGGTGGCTAGGAATGGTCTTCCTAAGATGATTGGGACGTCAAAGGCAACCTCGTAATCTAGAATCACAAAGTCTGTAGGGAATATGAATTTTTACATTTTAACCAGCACATCATAGAGTATCCCCACAGGCTTCTCATGCTAGTAGGAGGAGGAGCTCCCAATCAAAGCTTCTTGTAGATCATAAGGGGAATTAAATTTATACTGGCACCTAAATATTATAGTGCTCTTGTGAACTCTACATCTCCTATAGTGCAAGGTATAGTGAAAGCACCTAGTTCTTCACACTTCTAACCTAAGGACTTCGTAGTGATAACACTGTAATGTTGAAGCTCTTGACTCACAGTGAACTTTTTAGTGACCAAGTCCTTCATATACTTTGCATAGTCTGGCATTTTCTCCAAAGCCTTAATGAGAGAGATGTTGATAGATAGCTATTTAAGCATGGAGAGAAAGTGCTTAAACTTGTCTTCCTCCTCCCTCTCTTTGATTCTTTGAGGGAAAGGAGGAGGAGGCCTAGGGAAGGGCTTAAATTTCTATGGTGCTTCAACTGTTTCGCTCACCCCATCCTTGCCACGCTCATCTCCTCCATCCGCATCCTTTGTTGCAACCATCTCCTCACGAACATTTTCCTCATCAACCAGCATAGAAAGATCAATAGTGCTCTTGCCGCCCCTATAACTGCCCTTTGTTCTTAGGATTTTGTACTGTATTGCTAGGCAATGTACCCTTCTGACATTGGTTCAGCTGAGTTGACACTTGACCAAACTATTGTTCAAGTTGTTTAATAGGCACAGAATGGGACTCTATTTCTGATTGATAATAGAGATCTCTGTTTTCATGCCCCTTAAAGTCTCATCATATGTCTCAGCCTTCTTCAACAACGATCAATATCTCCTCAATTCTGGAATTTCCTGTACCTGCGTCCCGATTATGTGTTGGCACATGAGGACCATTTTTGAAGCCTTCTCTATGACCCTAATATGCATCTAGACTCTTTTCCTATCATAATAACCATCGTTGTTAACTCTAAAAGCTCCATCTCTACCAAAGTTCTGACCTTGGTTTCCTTGACTTTGGCTCCAATAGTCTTGATTGGACCCTTGGATGTTGGTTCGAAAACCCCTCGTTTGATCGTTCACAAAATAGGCATCCTCCTTATAGTATGCTCCTCATACATGGGTGCATGTAGAGGTTGGTGAACCACTGCATTCACTTTCTCTTGGTTCTGCTTGATAACCATATCTATGCTTGTGCGAAGCTGAGCAAGTTATTGGCGTAATTTCTTCATTGATTTTAGCTTGCTTAAACCCATACTGACAGCACATGAACTATTCATGGAAGCTCTATCCCACTGCCCCCATGCATGATTCGTCTTGACCACTTACTCCATATGATCAGAAACATACCTTCCTCATGATAGTATCAGCACAAGCATGACTGTTCTCATCAAGGGCATAGTAGAAGATCTCTACCAAGGCATCATCAACTATCTTGTAGTTAGGGATGCTCCTCAGCTATTTAGTAAACTGCTCCCATGTAGTGTTTATCGAATCATCAGGAAGTTGCAGTTGCTCAAAATTGTTGATCTAGTCCTTCAGCTTGAGCTTCTTCGATCTAGGAAAATACCTTTCCAAAAAGGCCTATTGCAAATCTGCCCAGCTAGTGATTGAACTCTGCGGGAGCTCAGACGGCCATAATGCAGCATTGCCCATGAAAGACAATGAGAAGACACGAAGTCCTATAGCATCCATAGACAAATTCTATGTCCTTATCACACTCTTACAAACAAATACCACATTCTGAAAGTAGATATATGGATCCTCTGATGGTAAGCCCATAAATAGTCCATGGTTTCGCAGCATCTAAAGTAACCCACTCGAGACTATGAACTTTGTGTTTGCCGGTAATAGTGGCAATACAATAGCTCCAATCACATCCATAGCCATGGGGTTCAACCTGTAGTGATTCCACTGGTAAGCATTGGCATTGAACTCCCGAGGTTGAGGAATAGTCTCCAAAGGAGGTGGGTTCACATTCCTATCATCATCATTATTATCCTAGTTCAAGGCTGCATTGGTCGCATTGTTGATATTTTCTTAGGTTATTCTTCTTATAGTTCGGTGGATCTCTGGATCAAGTAGAGTTAAGGGATTATCTTGACATTGAGTGTTGGGCATACACTACTCGTATACCTTACAAACAAACAAAAACAAAAATAAAAGAAAAATAAAGGGAACTAAGGATTAACACTCGAATTACTTAATGAAACTACCTAAGTCTGGCCATATTCCCCAGCAACAGCACCAAAATCTTAATGTCGCCCAAGTTACACCTTCTTTTTAGAGGATAGAGTGATCGTTGTCAAGATATAAAATCTAACCAAGGTTAGGGTCAAAACCACAGGGAATATGTAGACTCAAGACAAATTCACCAAAAAGCAATCCAAGTAGTTAACCAACTCAATTCACCGAAGGGGGTGGGTTTGTAATAATCAATAAGAAATAAACTAAACTAACTATCACAAGAGACAATCAATAATAGAGAGCAACTAGGGTATTTTGTTCCCCATGATTCCCAACTTAGTATCATCGGATAAGCCAATTCTTGTCTAGTGTATAGCATGCAGGAAGATAATTTAAGTTCACCAAGCCATTCAGTCAAAGATGAGAGACAAAGTTCACTATGCGACTTAGCCCATCTCCATATTGTGCAATACTAACCATAAATATCTATAAGGCCCAGTACAACCTCCCTTTGGTACAGTTCGGTTGATCAGACGAGAACACATTAACAGAAACATGTTAATCAATCTCTTTCCTATTCATTACTACCTTGATCCAGTCAGTAAAACTAGGCAGGTTCTGTTGTTGGCCACCACTAGAAAACATGTCAAACGAAGAGAATTGATTAATACATGCATATACCTAATCCATGAATTGTAAATTACCCGAATTCACTTTATTAGTTCTTCATAGTTCCCACAACCCTAGTTGTGGATTTAGCTACTCATGTTATGTGTAGACAAAGAAATTATGAATTGAGAAAACATAATTAAACACTTACATAATTGAATTGAAATCAAGCAAATCCAAGATTGATGAGAACCACAAGATATTGCAGATCAAATTTACCCACAAGTGTTTTCTCACAATCGTCTCTCCCAAGTATTGAATTCTCCAAGTACAAACCCTAAACTCTTAATAACGACGGCCTCCTCTGAAAAATAACCTAAAAGTACTATTTATAATAATTACAATTAAGTCTTAAATAAAAAAAAATTGGTTAGCAAACTCCATGAAAGGTCTCTACGACTCATAGTGTCTTTTATGGCTCGTAGTCGAGGTCACATAGTCAGTTCTTCAGATTGCGGACTTCTCTTCTACAACACAACTTTACAACTCGTAATGTATGTTCGTAGGCTTCAACTTAATCAAATTTTCCTCATTGGAAATTATCATGAAACCTATCAATGCGACTCATAGAATGTTCTACGACTCGTATGCATGTCTCATTGAGCTGATCTTCAGAAATCATCCCTCACTAGAATTTATGATGAGACCTCCTCTACAACTCATAGAATGCTCTACAATTTATAAAGGGTTTTGTAAATAATCAAAAATCAACAACTTCTGCAATTTTGCCCCAAATCATACTAACACATAAAACCCACAAATATCGCATTAAGAACACATAAAATTCTAAGTTTTAAGCATCAAATATACTGTATTTTGGAAGCACATCAATACCATCCCATTACTAAAGGAGAATTCTTTCTGTTGTTTCATATAATCTTCATCCTCTAGATCACCATCAAGAAATATGATTTTCACATCCTTCTATTGTAATTCTAAGTCAAAGTGTGTTACTAATTCGCAAGGAATCCTTTTTAGATCCAAGAGAAAAGTCTCTGTGTAACCAATTCCTTCCTTTCGAGTGAATCTTTTAGCAACGAGTCTTTCTTTACATCTTTCTATGTTGCCTGATAAGTCCTTTTTAGTTTTAAAAACCCATTTACATCCAATCTCTTTAATACCATTAGACAAGTCAGCAAGATTTGGACTTCATTACTTTTCATGGAATTTATCTCTTCTTTCATGGCATCGTACCATAATTCAGACTCTGTACAATTCATGGCTTGTGAAAAAGACTTAGGATTATTTTTTGATTCCAATGTCTGATTCTAGTAGATATACAACAAAGTCACTAGGAATTGCTTATTTTCTTTCTCTAATAGATCTTTTTAATGTTGCACCAACATTTTTCTGTGGATCCCGTTGTTTAATTATTTTAGGAATTACTTAAACAACTTGATCTACAGGAATATTTTCAACAACCTGTGGAATCTCATTCATTGGTTGTTCAACACCCAATTGTAATTGAGGGGGATGATGAACGACAATCAATATTCAACTTGACGTGAAAGGTCGATCTCTTGCAGAAATTGTATTGGGAAAATGATCACTCCCACTTATTAAGTATTCTCAAGAAATTTTACATTTCTTGATTCCTCAATCCTAGTGTTGTTAGATAGACAGTAAAATTTGTATCCTTTAGACCTTTCGGCATATCCACTGAAATATCCACTAATGATCCTAAGATCCAGTTTCTTTTCTTGTGGGTTGTAGATTCTTACTTTAGACAGGCATCCCCACCCGCGTATATGTGTTAAGCTACATTTCCAACCTTTAAACAATTCAACAGGTATTTTTGAAACAACCTTGGTTGAAACTTGATTTAATATATACACACTACCGTCTTAAGCGATTCAATCCACAAGGACTTATATAGCTTTGAAACACTCAACATACTACATACCATGCCTAATAGTGTTCGATTTCTTCTTTCTGATACACCATTCTAATATGGAGAATCAGGCATGGTGTATTGGGCAACAATCCCATTTTGTTGTAGAAACTTAGAAAATGGACCTTGTTCTTGTCCATCCTCAGTATATCTACCATAATATTCGTCACCTCTATCAGTTCTCACAATCTTAATTTGCTTTCCGCATTATTTCTCTACTTCAGCCTTGAATACTTTAGAGGCTCTAATGCTTCACTTTTATTATGAAGTATATAGAGATACATATATCGTGAGTAATTATTTATAAAGGTGATAAAATA
>JAOTQR010063744.1:0-13736 GCA_025774065.1 Solanum ossicruentum | reverse complement strand
ACCATCAACCCTCTTAAGCATTTAGACTCACATATCGCCCACTAACACGAGATTCAAGCACATTCAAGAATTGACGCCAATTTGACCAAACCATAACATGATTCATTTAGATAGCATTAATACATGAAAAATGTGGGGTGTTATAAGAAGGACCCACAAAACTTCATTGATGAGATGTGTAAGGTATTGAGGGCCATGCATTCTAATAAGATTGAAGGAGTTGAGCTTTACTCTCACCAGCTGAAAGATGTTGCAAATGTCTGGTACAACCAATGGAAGGACAGTAGAGGTGAAAATGTTGAGCCTGCAGAGTGGGATGAGTTTGAGGCTGCTTTCCTTGACCACTTCTTTCCCCAGGAGTTGAGGGAGATGATGGTTGAGGAGTTCATGAACTTAAGACAAGAGGGGATGACCATTGAGGAGTACAGGCTCAAGTTCATTAAGTTGTGCAGATATGCTCCGGAGATGGTCCGACATGAGGGAAAGGATGAAGTTTATGTTTGCTTGGGCAGACATGTGAAGAAGGAATGCAAGGCAACATTATTGATCCTAGGTATGGACATTTCCAGGATTATGGTATATACCCAGCAAACTGAGGAAGATAAAAAGAGAGACAAAGTAGAGCAGATGAGCAGGAAAGCAAAATCAGCAGGGCATGAGCCTAGCCAGCTGAGATAGAATAAGGGTGACAAATCCTACTTTCATAAAAGATCCTCTCACGATGCACCCTCTACAAAGAGTGCACCTATCTAACAAAACAGGTATGATAAGAAGTCGTACGGTCACCAAAATTACAGGGCCTAGGGTTCTCAATCTCAAGCTAGTATGACCCAAGGTGCAAGGGAAAAGCCATCTTATGACAAGTGTGGTAAACTCCATCTGGGTGAGTGTCATGTGGGCAAAGATGTTTGTTACTTATGTGGGCAGACTGGTCACTTTCAGTATGATTGCCCGAAGAGGATACGAGGTGAAGGAAGCAATAGAGCGCAGTCCTTTGCAGTAACCCTAGCTAGCAGTCATCAGAGGGGTACTACTATGGGTACAGAAGGCGGGACAAACCGTGTTTATGCCACAGGTAATCGACAGGATCAAGAGGTAGCACCAGATATTGTTATGGCTATGCTCCGAGTCTTTACTTTTGACTGTTATGCATTGCTTGACTCGAGTGCCACTCTGTCTTTTGTAACTCCCTATGTGGCTAGTAGATTTGGAATTCTTCTAGAGTTTTTGTTTGAACCCTTTTCTGTTTTTGCTCCTACTGGTAAGGTTATTTTAGCTGAGAAGGTTTACAAGGATTGTGTTGTATCTATTCATCATAGAACTACCTTGGTTTACTTGGTAGAATTGGAGATGGTTGACTTTGATGTAATCCTTGGCATGGATTGACTTCATGCCTATTATGCCTCCGTTGATTGTAGGACCCGAATCGTTAAATTTTGATTCCCTAATGAACCTACCTTAGAGTGGAAAGGGAGTTTTGTTGCACCTAAGGGCAAGTTTATCTCATATGTTAGAGCAAGAAAGTTAATCTCTAAAGGGTGTATCTACCACCTCGTGCGAGTTAAGTCTAATGATGTTGAGTCCCCCATTGTAGAGTCGGTCCTGATTATGAATGAGTTCCTTGAAGCATTCACTGAGGATTTACCTAGAGTCCCTCCTGATAGGGAGATTGACTTTGGTATTGATGTTCTCCCCGATACCTAACCTATCGCAATCCCACCTTATAGGATGGCCCCCCGCTGAATTAAAAAAATTGAAAGAGCAATTGAAGGACTTGCCATAAAAAGGTTTCATAAGACCTAGTGTTTCTCCATGGGGTGTTCCTATCCTATTCATGCGTAAGAAGGATTGATCTCTTAGAATGTATACAGACTACCGGCAACTGAATAAGGTCACAATAAAGAACAAGTATCCTCTCCATAGGATAGATGATTTGACCAACTTCAGGGTGCCTCTTGGTTCTCCAAGATAGACTTCAGGTCGGGTTACCATCAGTTGAAAGTAAGTGAATGTGACATTTGCAAGACAACCTTTAGGACAAGGTATAGCCATTTTGAGTTCTTAGTCATGTCATTTGGGTTGACTAATGCACCTACAGCTTTCATGGACTTGATGAGCAGAGTATTCAAACTGTATATGGATATGTTCATGATTGTATTTATTGATGATATCCTAGAATATTCTAAGAATGAGGAGGAGCATGCTAATCATCTTAGAGTGATTTTTCAAACTCTCAAAGACCATGAATTGTATGCAAAGTTTTTGAAGTATGAGTTCTGCCTCAAGTCTGTGGCATTCCTAGGTCATGTTGTCTCGGGCGATGGTATTTGAGTGGCCAGAAGATTAAAGCGGTTAAGAACTGGCCTAGAGTGACCTCTCCCACCAATATATGGAGTTTCTTAGGGTTGGCAGGCTACTACTATAGGTTCCTTGAGGGGTTTTCTTCCTTGTCTGCACTATTGACCAAGCTAACTCAAAAAAAGGTAAATTTTTAGTGGTCCGACGAATGTGAGAAGAGTTTTCAAGAGTTTAAGACATTTGACTGACTACAGTGCCAGTTCTGACCTTGCCTGATAGGATAGAAGACTTTGTGATATATTGTGATGTATCCAGAATTAGACTAGGTTGTGTGTTGATGCAGAGAGGGAAGGTGATAGCTTATGCTTCCAGACATCTTAAGATCCATGAGAAGAACTAACCCGACTAATGATCTCGAGTTGGTAGCAATGGTGTTCGCGCTTCAGATCTGGCGTCACTACCTATATAGAGTGCATGTGGACATATTTATTGACCACAAGAGCTTGCAATATGTCTTCAGTTAGAAAGAGCTCAGCCTATGGCAGAGTAGATGGCTGGAGTTGCTCAAGGATTATGACATAAGCATTCTCTATCACCTAGGTAAGGCTAACATTGTTGTTGATGCTCTTAGTAGGTTGTCTGTGGGTAGCACTGCCCATGTGGAGGAAAGGAAGAAAGAGTTGGCTAAGGAAGTGCACGGGTTGGACCGATTGGTAGTACAAATTGAGGAGAATAATGAAGGCGGGGTCAATGTTCATAATGAGTCTGCTTTATCCTTAGTGTCAGAGATGAAGGAAAAGCAAGACCAAGACCCTGTCATGTTTCAATTGAAAGAATCTATTCACAAGAAAAAGAGGGAGATGGGATGTTGAGATACCGGGGTAGATTGTGTGTGTTCGATGTTGATGGTGTTCGAGAGAGAAGCATGGCCAATGCTCATAGCTCCAGGTATTCAATCCATCCTGGCTCCACCAAGATGTACAACGACTTGATAGAAGTCTATTGGTGGAATATTATGAAGAAGGACATTACTAAATTTGTCTCTAAGTGTCCCAATTGTCAACAGGTCACGGTTAAATATCAAAGGGCTTGCAGGTTAGCTCAGAACTTTGAAATTCTAGAGTGGAAGTGGGAGATGATCAACATAGACTTCATTACCGGTCTACCAAGGTCCTTAAAGCAACATGACTCAATATGGTGATCGTGGATAGGATGACTAAATCAACCCACTTCTTGGTAGTTAAGACAACAAATATGGCCTAGGAATATGCCCTGCTATACATTCGTGAGATTGTTAGGCTGCATGGAGTTCCCTTGTCTATCATCTCGGACAGAGGAGCTCAATTCACCTCCCAATTTTGGAGTTCTTTTCAGAAGGGATTGGGTACCAAAGTGCATCTGAGTACAACTTTCCACCCTCAGACAGATAGACAGGCAGAGCGCACCATTCATACTTTGGAGGATATATTAACGGCTTTCATTCTCAACTTTAAGGGAAACTGGGACGACCACTTGCCATTGATCGAATTTTCCTACAATAATAGTTATCATGCAAGTGTTCAAATGGCCCTTATGAAGCTTTGTATGGGAGGAGGTGCAGATTACCGATTGGCTGGTTTGAAGTCGGTGAAGCTAAGTTGATTGGACCTGATCTAGCTCACCAATCCATGGAGAAGGTAAAGGTTATTAGAGAGAGGTTGAAGACCGCATAGATCCACCAAAAGACTTTCATTGATATGAGAAGACGAGACTTGGAATTTGAGGTGGATGATTGGGTGTACATGAAAGTATCACCTATGAAGGGCGTTATGAGGTTCGGGAAGAAAGGAAAGTTAAGTCCATGCTACATCGGACCCAATAAAATTATGAGAAGGATTGGAAGGTCGCTTATGAGTTGGAATTACCACCCGAGTTAGATGGAATCATCCAGTATTCCATGTCTCGATGTTGAAGAAGTGCTTGGGAGATCCCACCTTGGTTATCCCTATTGAGAGCACGGGAGTGGAGGATAGCTTGTCCTATGAGGAAATTCTAGCCCAAATCCTTGATCGTCAATTTTGTAAGCTGACAAATAAGGAGATAGCTATCACAACCCAAGCCTAGGTTCTAGACGTGACATGGCTAGTGGGAACCCAAAGGGACCCAAAAAAGCCTCTTAGCATATCAATCACACATCCTTAGTCACAGAAGCATAATAAAAGGGAAATGGGACTAAGGGGAATCTTTGATACCATAAAACATAGAGAGTCAAATTTATAGCACAAATACATCATAATGTTCCAACAACACCTATAAACTCATAATAGAGCGGGGGCCAAGTCACTCTCCGAGCTTACCCTCATAATATCATATGTTCAATATCAAGAAGTCTTAGGAATAGCAAGAGAAAGAAGATAGTGTCCCTGAATTAGAGGACTCACAAAGCTTTTCTTCGAATAATCTCACCACGAGGAGGATGATCAAGAGAAGCTCCGATTCCTACATGGCGATATCATGTAGGCATAAAGTATGAGTTAGTACGTTTGAATGTACTAAGTATTTAGGATGCAATGCAACAAGACATAAGACAATATAATTAAAATGCATAGTAATAGGCAATAGATAAGCATAATCTCAATATGGCATGCATGATCAATACTTGAAGTAAAACATGTTTGTGAATCATTTAACTTGCAAAGAACATAATACATGTATGGGAAGAGACCTCAAACGGCATAGAATAAGACCAAGCGAGCTACAACTTGGAATCCGATGATTATCCTACACCAATAAAGAGGTAGTATACTTGCTAAGGTAAACCGTACTTCACCTTATAGGAGCCCGTCGCATTTCGGAGAAGTAATCTTCCTTATGGGAGCCCATCCCATTACGGAAAGGATTTCATGAGAAACTTCACCTTATGGGAGCTTGTCCCATTTTGGGAAGAATTTCAAGAGAGAGTGCTCTAAATGGATCCACTAGTATAGCAAGGGTATAACATAATCCTATATTGGCATGTAGTTCAAGGAAAGAGAGAAAACTCTCCATCCATTGGTGCTAAGTTTAATCCCATGGAATATTCATAATAATCATACTTTAATAACTTGTAATAAACATGGAATCATGAAATAAGTAGCTCTTCAACATAATTGACCTCTATGGTGAGCCTAACTTGAAATATGACAATAGATCATCATCAAACATTACCCTTGCATTAACATCAAAGGCTCACAAGGTGTAAAATCTTGAAAATAGGGCTTAACTTCATACTTGCATACTCACAGATAATTTCATGAATTCATAACATACTTGATAGCCCATATTCATCATGAAGTCACTTGACCTATAAAACATGTAATTAACTTGAGAATTCTTGACTTGACATTTTATCAAGCATTTGGCGGGTATGTAATTCTTTTTCAAAATCATGCAATTCAAGAGTGAAATCATGTGAGAAAACTCAATGCAAATCAATCTACAAACATATTGTAAACCCTTATGAAAGATACCTAGAAATCCATCATCAATTCTCATAATAGATCATAGTTTCATAGCTCAAAATATACATAGTCTTAATAGACAAAACCAACTCATGGTATAAGTTTGAAATAGATAAACATCCATATTTAATCAATATTTCATAAAACCCCAACATATGTCATGCTTAGAAACCATATTAAAAGATACTCATAGATAATACAACTTGAAAACATGCAATTTTCACCAGTTAGGATGATTAGGCACCATGGGTGAAAGGACCCAATAGTTAAAACCCACATACCTAAATTTGGGGATTCCTTGATGTGAACTTGAAGGAGACTTGAAGCTTGAATGGAGTTCTTGAGATCCGAAATTAAGCTTAGGACACTTGAATTTGGATGAAATACTTGGTTAAGTGTTAGAGAGGTTTCTAAGAGAGTCTTGAGCGATATAAAGTTGAAAATGGCTACGTATAGGTGTTTTTACGCATAAGTGGGCATGGGGCTATGACCCCAATGCCCCTGGGCAAAAACAGAATTTTAAGGGAAAAATAACACTCATCCGCACCCCTAGAGCATCGCGGCCAGGGCGCGAATTGCAACTGAATTCCTAATTTTGCTAAAATTAGTTTTCTCTATGGGTCCTCTAAAATCAGAGTTATACCCATTTCCCACTCAACTTTTTCCCCTGATCACTAAGATGAAGTCAAATTTTGATATCACACACGGATTTTGAGATATATGGAAATTACGATTATGTGTATTTTTTAAGCACATTTTTGGGGCTTTCCAATATCTCCCTCTTGGGAACATTTATGCCCGAATGTCAAAGAAACTTACATAAGAGAAGTAATATAAAGATTTCAGCCTAACATGAAAGCAACAAATGCATTAAACATCATTTTCAAATATCTCAACATAAATGTCAAAAATCACCCTAAACTTGTCAACATAAACGTGAATGCATGCAAAATGACATAAGGGATAAAAATTAAGACTTGAAATCATATAGGGGACTTAAGTTAGTACCTTAGGCTTGAGTAGAGTGGAAGTGACACGGATATCGCTTTCTCATGTCTGCCTCGGCTTCCCATGTGGCACTTTCAACTTGTTGGTTCCTCCAAAGGACTTTGACGGAAGCTACATCCTTGTTTCTCAATCTCTTTACTTGTCTATCCAAAATCTCCACCAGGACCATTTCAAAAGTCAAATTTCCTCCTACAACACCCACAACATCTAAAGGCACTATAGTATTAGGGTCACCCACACACTTTCTCAATATGGATACATGGAAGACCGGATAAACCATGTCCATCTCCATAGGCAACTCCAACTCAAATGCAACCTTACCAATCCTCCTCAAAACCCTATAAGGACCCACAAACCTTGGGCTTAATTTCCCCTTCTTGCCAAATCAAACGACACCCTTCATAGGTGAGACTTTCAAGTAAACTCAATCACCAACCTTAAACTCAAAATCTCTCCTCCTCATATCGGAGTAGGACTTTTGTCTACTTTGGGCTATCTTCAATCTCTCCCTAATCAACCTCACCTTCTCCAAGGCTTCCATGACCAATACCAGACATAGTAAAGCCATCTCCCCCACTTCAAACAATCCAACTAGAGATCTACAACGCCTACCATAAAGAGCTTCAAAAGGAGTCATACCAATGCTTGAGTGGTAGCTATTGTTGTAGGCAAATTCAATGAGTGGAATGTATTCATCCTAACTACCCTTAAACTCCAAAACACGAGCTCTAAGCATATCCTCAAGAGTTTGGATAGTCCTCTCGGCTTGGCCATCCGTTTAAGGGTGAAAGGTTGTGCTAAGCTTAACCTTGGTACCAAGACCTCTTTGGAAGGATATCCAAAAGTAAAAAGTGAATTGAGAACCACAATCTGAAATGATAGACAAAGGCACCCTGTGCAATCTAACCAACTCATATATATACAACTTAGCATAATCTTCGGCACCATAAGTAGTTTTGACCTGTAGGATATGAGCCAACTTTGTTATTATTTCCACAACAAACCAAATAGAATCAAAATTTCTCCTAGTCTTATGCAACCCAACCACAAAATCCTTTCTCAACCAACGACCACTATGATTCTTTTCACACCTTGGACATCTAGGATTTGCCATTCCCCCATTACACTTTGGAACCTTTGATTAGGCACCCTATCATTGGCAAAACTCTTGTTGGAAGCATTAGATGACCCATGGCCTTGGAACATATGGCCTTGAGGAAACCAGCCATCCTTAGAGCCTTGGAACCCACCTTCAAAACGAGCTCTCATGGACTCACCACTCCTCCTTTTTCTAAGCTTTTCCCCCTCTAATTGTTTAGCATATGTCATGAGGTGGAAAAAGTCCATATCACCTATTAGCATGGCGGTACAACACTCCTCATTCACCAAGTCGGATACACCTGACTCAAATTTGTTCATACTTGATCTTGGCTCGACAACCAATTATGGGCATACTTGGAGAGTTGGTTGAACTTGAGGGAATACTCTCTCACACTTATAAACCCTTACTTTAGATTAATAAATTCTATCATCTTCGCCTCCCTTATCTTAATAGGAAAGAACTGACTGAGAAATATCGCTTTGAATTCTTCCCAGGGGATAGCAGCACTATTCCCCTTCTCCATCTTCCATTGAGTGAACCATATTTGAGCCACCCTTTGCGTTGGTAGGCCGCCAACTCCATTTTTTCCTCTGAATTAACCACCATAATGGACAACACCTTATACACCATATTAATTAATTCTTAGGGGTCCTCATCCACCTTGGATCCATGGAACTCCGGTGGGTTCATCCTAATAAAATCCCTCACCCTTGAGGCCGGTGTAGGAGCATGAAGGGCTTGGGCCCCTTGGTGCAATTGATTATCATAGCATGGGCCAACATAGTGATAGCATCTCGTAACTCATCATAGGACACTCCCTCAGCTTGAAGAGCAGGAGGGGCCGGTTGCTCCTCGGGTGTATGGGCTCTTCTTTCTCTTGGAATTGGCATAATCTAGAATAGCAAAGAACATTCATTAGAGAAAAAATCCTTACCTTACTTCTAAAGCACAACACAGATCATGAAGAAGGGAAACATTTCCTAAAACACCTCATAGCCTCTTACTCATAGTTGTGGTGCACTTCACAACCATGAATAAGACTCTAATCAACATGGTGTGTTCGATTCTTAGGATCATTAACAAACTAGTGCTCTAATACCAAGTTTGTCACGATCCAAGCCTAGGGCCTAAACGTGACACGACAAATAGGGACCCAAACAAGCCTCCTAGCGTATTAATCATACATCCTTGGTCGCGGAAGCATAGTAAAAACAACAAGAGATAATAAAAAGGGAAATGAGATTAAGGGGATTCTTTGATATCATAAAACATAGAGATTCAAGCTTATAACACAAATACATCATAACATTCCAACAACACCTATAAACTTAGAATAGAGTGGGGGCCAAGACACTCTCTGGTGCACCCTCATAACATCATATATTCAACATCAAGAAGCCTTAGGAATAATAAGAGAACGTAGATAGTGTCCCCGAACTTTAGGACTCACCAAGCTTTTCTTCGAATAATCTCATGAGCCACGTGGAGGATGATCAATAGGAGCTTCGGTTCCTACATGGTGATATTATGTAGGTATAAAGTATGTGTTAGTACGTTCAAACGTACTAAGTATGTAGGATGCAATTCAACAAGACATAAGTCAATATAGCAAAAATACATAGAAATATGCAATAGATAAGCGTAATCTCAATATGGCATGCATGATCAATGCTTGAAGTAAAACATGCTTGTGAATCATTCAACTTGCATAGAACATAATACATGTGTGGGAAGAGACCTCAACTGACATAGAATAAGACCAAGTGAGCTATAACTTGGAATTCTGATGATTACCCCTCACCGCTAAAGAGGTAGTCTACTTGCCAAAGTAAACTATACTTCACCTTATAGGAGCCCATCCATTTCAGAGAAGCAACCTTCCTTATGGGAGCCTGTCCCATTTCAGAAAGGATTTCATGAGAAACTTTGCCTTACGAGAACCCATCCCGTTTCGAGAAGAATTTCAAGAGAGAGTGCACTAAATGGATACACTAGTATAGCAAGGGTATAACATAATCCTATGTCGGCACATAGTTCAAAGAAAGAGAGCAAGCCCTCCATTCATCGGTGCTAAGTCTAATCCCATGGGATATTCATAATAATCGTACTTTAATAACTTGCAATAAACATTGAATCATGACATGAGTAGCTCTTGAACATACTTGACCTCTAATAGTGAGCCTAACTTGAAATGTGAGAATAAATTATCATCAAACATTACTCTTACATTAATATCAAAGGCTCATAAGAGGTAAAATCTTGAAAATAGGGCTTAAATTCATACTTGCATAATCATAGATAATTTCATGAATTCATAATATACTTGATAGCCCATATTCATCATGAAGTCACTTGACTTATAAAACATGTAATTAACTTGAGAATTCTTGACTTGACATTTTATCAAGCACTTGATAGGTATGTAATGCTTGTTCAAAATCATGCAATTTAAGAGTGAAATCATGTGAGAAAACTCAATGCAAATAAAGACACCAACATATTGAAATCCATCATCAAATCTCATAATAAATCATAGTATCATAGCTCAAAAAATACATAGTCTAAATAGACAAAACTAACTCTTAGTATAAGCTTGAGATAGATAAACATGCATATTCAATCAACATTTCTTAAAGCCCCAACATATTTCATTTATAATCCATAATAAAAGATACCCACAGATAATACAACTTAAAAATATGCAATTTTCATAAGTTTGGAAGATTGAGAACTATGGACAAAAGGACCCAATGGTTGAAACCCACATACCTAAATTTGGGGATTCCTTGATGTGGACTTGAAAGAGACTTGAAACTTGAATGAAGTTCTTGAGATTCGAAATTAAGCTTAGGATACTTGAATTTGGATGAAATATTTGGTTAAGTGTTAGAGAGGGTTTTGAGAGGATCTTGAGTGATATAGAGTTTAAAAAGAGCTATGTATAGGTGTTTTCACGCATATGTGGGCATGGGGCTATGACCCCAAGGCCCTTGGGCCGAAACAGAATTTTTAGGAAAAATTAACACTGTAACACTGTTTTGCGCCCCTGGCACGTTGCGGCCAGGGCGCGGATTGCCATTGGAATTCATAATTTTGCAAAAACTATTTTTCACTATGGGTCCTCTAAAATCAAGGTTATACACATTTCTCTCACAATTTTCCCTGTGAATACAAATATGAAGACAAATTTTCCATATCATGCATAGATTTTGAGATATATGGAAATTACGATTATGGGCATTTTCGAAGCATATTTTTGAGACGTTTTAATAGACTCCATCAAAGTTCTATGAAGGAACCAATTTGATGAGCAAGCTACATGGGAAGCTGAGGAAGATATGAAGAGAAAATTCTTGTACCTATTCATGCCAGTTGACAATGATGTCGAAGGTAATGTCCTTGTCCTAATTGAAGTTTCCACTCTCGAAGTGATGTGTTGATTCTATTCTTGAGTCTAACATAGAGGTATACAAGATGATGGATAGTTGAGAGTTTGAGATTTGTCAAGTGAGTAGTGAGATGAGTCTCGAGTCTACTCGTTCCACAATCCCAACTTTACTCATCATTCGAGGATGAATGATCCAAGGGGGAGATAATGTAAGACCCTACAAAATTATTGAAATGTTCCTAGGAAGTAATCATACCTATAACGTTATTGCTCAAGCTCCAATGAAAAATCTGAGATCGAATTTCTGATCAACATGAAATATTGAGTAGGAAAATGATGTCGACACAATTTTAGAGCAACTGAGTTGGAAAATAACTTTTGTTATTTAATTCCGAGACAGTGAGAGTGTGCGCCTAGGGTACGGACTCACACTTATATTTTTTTTATGTTTTCCTGACGTAAATTTAAAATCACAAAATGTCGTGAAAAACACATGTACGCACTCCGGGCGCGACGCAAACATTTGTTACGAAGTGGAAAATTTATTATTATTTCGGCAAGGCCTTTTGATCATTGCGCAACCTATCCTAAGTCTCAAAAACAGATTTAAGTGCTATTTTATTCAGGTTAAGGGTTTCAAAACACCTTTCTTGTTAGTTCTATGCTAAAATTCTTGAGAGAGAGCACAAGAAAAGCTTGGGGATTTCAAGATTATGAGATAAGTTCTTGAAGAAGCCTGACAGATTCTCTATCGTAGGAATGTAAGGCTACCCAAAACATGGGATTATTCTCCCATGTGCCCTATAGATAGTAGAAAGATGATAAGTTGATTGTGAAGAGTCTTGTATGTGAAATTGTTGGATATTTCATTGAATATTTTCTTGTAATATATATATATCTTTCTTGATTGATGATCATCATAAACTTAATTTACGATTTAAATAGCTTTCTTGAATCATTACATAAAATTCTACAGGATTAATTTGTTAAAGATTTCAATAATGAGATTAGGGGTTGATGTCTAGAGCCTTGGTGATATAGATGTGCTTGATGTTGTGTCCCAGGTCTTGAGTTGAATGCATTGATGATGATGTTGATGGGATTGGTTAAGAGTCATGTCCTTAAATTCTTAAAGGGGTTGAATTTAACCTTGTAATATCGCCCCTAATCTATTGAGTTGATGATAGATGAGATGTAAAATGTTCATTGTTCAAAAGAGACCAAGTGATAAGACATCTTGATGTTTGATGGCTTATGAGCATGTTGATTCTTGGGAGGAGTATTGAGCATCGAAATTAGTAAGAGTGAGCCCCTCTCGTACTCATTAACTATGTGTCCAGTGTAGGAGAAGTTTGGACCATGACAAACGGGTGTTTCCTCAGTCCCAAATAGGACTTGACAGATTTATCGATCCAGTGAAAGGCTAGACTTGTCCTGTACCCCGACAAGATACTGGATAGATGTGGCAACAACATCGTTTCATTGTATCATCACCAGCTAATAGGTGATGGTTATCGGTTAGAGAAACTCCCAGATAGGTTCCACCTTGATAGTACTCTGATATCGATGTGATGGCGTGAGTTTTGATTGATGTTGATATGTACGTGTCCAATTCTTATTCTGAGATGAGGTGAGTGTTTGATGAGTTGTTATTCCATATTATTCTGTCTATACTATTTACTTTTAGCCCATTTACATACCATACATTCCATGTACTGACATCATTTGGAACTACATCATTTCATGATGCAGATTCAATAGACAAAGGACTTCAGCAAACGATTCATTGAGGTTCAGAGACTTGGCGAGTCCTACCCTGCATTTGGAGGATGTCTTTTATTTCATTTTCTTACGTTTCGAGTTATTCTTAGTTTGTGGTAGCCATGACCTGTCATGGTACCTTCTTAGACTTACAGAGATAGAGGCTTCATAGACATAGACATAAAGATTATGTTGTGATGTTGGGGTCCTTTCCTCTTTCTAAACTGAGTTCCTGTAGTTCTATTTTATACGATGGACATTAATGACTAGTCTTGTGGTCCATGGCCTTTATTCCTGACGTAGATGTGATGAGATAGAATAGCTCTTTGTGATTTGATTTCTAATTATGATGCCTTGTGTTGATGCATGATTTTATTAATGTGATGAAGCCAGGTGGTTCGCTCGGGGGCTAGCAATATTCTCTGAGAGGCAGTTACGCCAGGATACCCTCCCGGGGCATAATAGAAAATGAGTTTTGTAAAATTTCAAAATTTCAAAAGTAGATTTTTTAAAAAAATTAAATTTTTATTTTTATTCATTGGAGGGGGTGGAGGTGGGGGCTGGGTGGGGGTAGAATATAAAATAAAAACTTCTAAAGTTTAAAATTTTTAAAAAGTAATTTTCTTTCTTTTTTGTATTCGTTGGGGGGTGGGGGTGGGAGCGGGGTGGAATAAAAAATAAAAAATTTTAAAATTTCAAC
>JAOTQR010063723.1:0-13740 GCA_025774065.1 Solanum ossicruentum | reverse complement strand
ATTTTTCCTGTAGATGATATACAGGTTACGGAGGAACTGACTTTTGAGGAACAACCCGTCACTATATTAGACCGTCATGTCAGGAAACTTTGAAATAAGGATGTAGTCTCAGTTAAAGTGTTGTGGTGCAATAATAACAGAGAGGAGCTACTTGGGAAGCGAAGGAGCAAATGAAGAAGAAATACCCTCATTTATTTTCTATATATTCAGGTAATTCATTTCCCTTATCAATCACGACGTATGATAACTAAGTTGTTCATTGTCAGATGTGGTGTTATGGACAAACTTGCATGGTTAGTATGACATTCGAGGACAAATGTTCTTAAGGGGGGGAGGATGTTAGAACCCGTAAGTCCTTAATTGGTTCAATTTGGTAAATTTTGGGACCGAATGTAAATTTTCTTCTAAGTCTAGTCCTTAAAATTTAAATTGTAGTGGGGTCTTAGGTGTGGTGGGAGATATTGTGCCTATAAATATACATATATATATCTCTTGCACAAGAGATTTCCACACTTAGCAAAAAAAAATCAAGAGCAAAAACCAAGAGAAGCACAAGCAACCCCTCTCGGGTTGCTACAGTAGTTCAAAAAAATTTCGATTTTTTTGAGTTTTCGATTATTTGACGCTTCAAGCTTGGTATATTGGATCTCCTAAGTGGCGTGGAGGCGTTAGTTGGTCAAGGAAACACTTGGTTTGACGGCTAGAAAGATTTGGGTCTAGTAAGGAGTTTGAAAGGTATGTAAATTTCTAACTTCATTTATGTAACTTAAAGATTGTGGGAGTGTTAGGGAAGTGTTAAATTGAAGGTAAACCATGAAAAGAGGGTTGGTTGTTAGTTTGAATTATGAATTTCGAATTTGGAGTTTGAATTGGGGACAAACTAGCATATGAGAATATATTGAATTATAGTCATGTGTTTATGTTTACTTGACATAAAAATAGTCCTTGTGAGGTGAAAGAAGTGTTGGGAAACTATGTGAATGTATACATGAGGGTTAGCCTGAATTGGAACCATGTTGGAAGTGTAATGTTATGTTTTAACGTTGGGGGTTTGCGTTGGGCGTTTGAGTGATGTATTATAGTCCTTGGAGTATATAGGAAGGCATGAATATGGTAGACGTATAGTTATATGTATGCTGCCCTATTTTACTAAATATGCCATAATAGCGTTTTGAGGTATTCTGATGTTGTGATGGCATTGGAGATGGTTTGTTGATGTTGTTGGTTGTTGTTGTTGTTGATTGATTGATTATTTGAGCCGAGTTGAATTCTTGGGGCGGCGTATTATAAGGGGAGATGCTGCCGAAATTTTTATAAAATTTGGAACAGCAAGTTAGGATTTAAGACCCGATATGGTTATTAATCGTTGGCGTTATTGTGATTTGTGTAGACGTGGGACATCTGGAAGCATAAATTGGATTGGTCTTGATTTGGAGTTAGTTGGAGGAAGAAATCGAGGTATGTAATGATTTCCTATCTCTTGGCATGAATTAGTTATGCTTAGTTAACGTCATACATTTGAAAAATTCCTTTTCCTTCACAATTTGGGTCTAAATATAATCCATGTTTATTCTTTGCCACTCTTATGCTAAATTAATCCCATCCTTAACTTTTGAGTGCTTGGCCCCTTCGCCCCGGCTCACGTGAGTGCGTGGCCCCTTCGCCTCGGCTCACTTATATTACGGGCATGATGATCTCTACACATTACGATACGTGAGTGCTTGGCCCCTTCGCCTCGGCTCACCTATCCTATGACATAAGTGCATGGCACCGTCTCCTCGGCTCACCTATACTACAGTTGGGATTTGTGTTGGAGATTTCGGGGATTTGAAACTTCTGGTGTGATGCTGTGGTATGGCGCGAGTTTGGAGATCGCCATCGTTCCCGTCCGATATGCATTATTGTGATATTTTAAATAAAGAATTATTTTGATGTTTGCATACAGGTTTGACTCATATATTTTTATTTGGATTATTACTCTCACTTATATTTTGTACTTTTCGCTTTACATATTCGGTACGTATTTCGTACTGACCCCTTTCCTTCGGGTGGGGGGGGAAGAGGGGAGGCTGCGTTCATGCCCGCAGGTATCGTCGTACAAGTTAGAGAGCCATCTTCTTAGGATCTCTGTCTACCATTAAAGTGCTCTCTTGCCTCAGGAGCAGACTTTTGGTATATACATGTACCCTTATTTTCTATATTTTGCATGTACGTATATTCAAGGGTATGACAGGGCCCTGTCCCATCCTATGATTCTGTTCGTATATTTAGAGGTCTGTGGATACATGTGGGTGTGGGATATTGCATGTGGTATGACTATGTATGTATGATATACTTGTTGGGCAGTTCTCCTGCAGCGGTGACCTTGTCGGCCCACATATATATGCATATAGATATTTGTTGTATGCTGGGTAGCTGTTTGCAGGTGTGGTTTGTCAGTAAAATAGAGGAAACTCTGTTAAAATTTTAGTAGATTCCTTAAGTATTATAGTTAGAAATCCGGTTTAGTGTTTGTCGGGTGCCCAATTGGCACTAATTATGGCCCCTGATTTGGGTCGTGATAATGTACATGTCCCTAATTTAATGTGATCTTCCCTTTTGAATTAAATTGTGGACACTTCCTCTAATAGACCTATGGAGGCAGCATGGGAAAGATCAGATAACTCCTATTCCCAACCTCGTACAATAGAAGGGGTTTGCGAACATCATTCAGATTAATACGTTCCCTCCACTAGTGGGTCTGAAGTAGGAAACCAAGGTATAAGACCTATCCCACATCCTTAAATGAGACATAGTACTCAGGTTATGAATCCCGCTTTCCAACCGATGGTTGAATTCTTCGACCATATGGCTGGACTGATGCATGATTCTAATGGGATAAACTTCAAGGAAATGAGGAAAATGGTTGGAGTAGAACTTGAAGGTACTATTGATCCCACTGATGGGGAACAATGGCTAAAGGCATAGATAGGGTGTTTGAGCAATTGAAGTGTTCAGATGTTGCAAAGTTTAAGTATGTTTTTTCACTATTACAAAAGGATGCTTACGATTGGTAGGTAAGTGTTCCAAATACCAAGGTAAACCTCCAGTTACTTGGGATGATTTTGTTAAGGAGTTTCATATGAAGTATGTTCCACCTGCCTACTGTGATGCTAAGAAAAAGGAGTTTTTAAGTTTGAGGCAGCAGGGTATATCTATTGCTGAATATCAAAAAAAGTTCCTAAGTTTTTCTAGTTATGCTAGAGATATTATTAAAGAGGAGAAAGATAATTGTATGAGATTTGAAGACGACTTAAATGATTCTATCAGAAAGAATGTGGCAATCTTGCAACATGGGAACTTGTGTAAATTAGTTTTCGCTACTCTTACCTAGGAATTGCATATATTATATTTGTGCTATATAGTTGTGTACAGATCTGGTTACTATTGTTGTTGCATAGTGTACTGTTAGAGTAGGGTGTTGTACACTGTGGTGTATACTACTGTGTATTGTTATATACTGCTGTATATGGATCTTGCGAATCTTGTTGTTGTATATCGCTATATACTGTGTGCATATCGCTGTATAATATTATGATTTCTGCATTTATCTGTGTCTATCGCTATATACTGCTGTGATATACGGTTGTATATGGTGGTATATTGCTGAACCTTTTGTAGCTGCTGTATTATAGAGTTAATAGTTTTCGTTCAGTGGCATTAAGTTCTCATGGTGGACTAGGGTCATATCATCAGTTGGGGTCAGGGGTTAGGGGTAAGGGGAGTGAGAGGAGAACGGAACTATTCAAGTTAAGGATAGCATCGTGGAATATAGGGTCTTTATCAGGGAAGTCCATAGAGTTGGTAAAAAGTTGTAGAAGGCGGCATATTAATAAAGCGTGTGTCCAGGAGACTAGGTGGGTGGGTACTAAGGCTCGGGACGTGGATGGGTTTAAGTTGTGGTACTTGAGTGGTTCTAGGGGTTAAAATGGTGTAGGTATCCTAGTAGAGGAGAATCTTAGGGATTTCGTGGTCGAGGTTAGGAGGGTTAATGATAGGATGATGTTTATCAAACTCGTGGTAGGAAAACAATGTTGTGAACGTTGTTAGCACCTATGCGTCCCAAGTAGGTCTAGATGGGGAAATCAAAAGGCGCTTTTGGGAGGAGCTGGATGAGGTTGTGCGTGGTATTCTGGCTACAGAAAAAATTTCATTGGGGGAGATTTTAATGGGCATATCGGGGCGACTAATAGGGGGTTTGAAGATGTTCATGGAGGCTTTGGTTTCGGTGAGAGGAATGAAAGTGGGACGTCTATCTTGGATTTTGCCAAAGCCTTTGAGTTATGATTGCTAACTCGTGTTTCCCTAAGAGGGAAAGCCACTTGATTACTTTCCGTAGTATGGTAGCTAAGACTCAGATAGATTACCTACTTGTCCGATAGGGTGATTGAAGTTTATTGTAAGAATTGCAAGGTTATTCCAAGCGAAAATATTTCCACTCAAGATCGACTTTTAGTGTTGGATGTGGAGATCAAGAGGGAACAGAAGAAGAAGGTCTTGTATGCACAACCTAGGATTCGATGGAGGGGCCTTACACCTGCTTGTTCTTCCGAGATGGAAGAAAAGTTGAGAAACATTAACGCGTGGAGTAGTGAAGGTAGTGCGAACAGTATGTGGGACACGACGGCTGGCTACATCAGAAAGGTAGCTATCGAGGTTCTAGGAGTTTCGAGAGGGCCTTTTCGTGGTCGCAAAGGTGATTGGTGGTGGAATGAGGAAGTTCAAGGTAAAATTAAAGATAAGAAGGTCGCTTACACAGAGTGGTTCGAATATAGAGATGCCGATAAAAAGCAAAAGCTTAAGGAAATTTATAAGAAGGCCAAGTCAGAAGCCAAGTTGGCGGTGACGAATGCTAAGTCGGCAGCATTTGAATGCCTTTATGAGGATCTAAGTGATAAAGGCAAGGACAAAAGATTGTATAGGCTCGCTAAAGTAAGAGAAAGGAAAGCCCGTGACTTGGACATAGCGAAGTACATCAAGGATGAGGCAGGTGAGGTGTTAGTGGATGACACTTCCATTAAATTAAGGTGACAAGCTTACTTTCATAAACTCTTACAAAAAAGGAGATAGAGTAATCGAGCTGGATAAGTTGGCACTTCTTGAAGACCATCGTGTTTTTGGGGATGACAACTCGTTCGAAGTGGAGGAGGTGAAACGGGCTTTGAGTAGGATGAAGAGGGGGAGGGTGATCAGGCCCGATGAGATTCCGGTGGACTTTTGGAAGAATTTGGGCAAGGATGGCATAGAGTGGTTGACTAGACTGTTCAAATGATATTAGGGAGACTGCCAAGATGCCTGAGGAATGGAGGAGGAGCACAATGGTTCCATTGTACAAGAATAAGGGAGATATTCAAAACTGCAACAATTACAGGGGTATCAAGTTGTTAAGCCACACAATGAAGGTTTGGGAGAGAGTTGTCGAGAGGAGGTTGCATAAAGTAGTATCGATCTCGGAGAATCAATTTAGATTCATGCCTGGGCGATCGACGACTGAAGCAGTCCATCTGGTTCGGAGGTTAGTGGAAAAATATAGGGATAGAAAGAAGGACCTCCATATGGTATTCATTGATCTCGAGAAGGCGTATGACAAAGTCCCAAGAGATGTCTTATGGCGGTGTTTAGAGGCGAAAGGTTTCCCTATGGCGTATATCAGGGTGATTAAAAACATGTACGATGGAGCCAAAACCCGGGTAAGAATGGTGGGAGGAGAATCCGACTATTTTCCTGTTGAGATGGGACTCCATCAGGGTTCTGCACTGAGCCCTTTCTTGTTCGCCGTGGTGATGGATGAGCTGACGCGATCTTTACAGGGAGAGATACCTTGGTGTATGCTATTTGCAGATGATATAGTATTAATTGATGAGTCTCGCACTAAAGTTAATAAAAGGTTAGAGGCCTGGAGACATGCGTTGGAGTCCAAAGGTTTCAAATTGAGTAGGACCAAAACTGAATACTTGGAGTGCAAATTCAGCGCTGAGAGGGTGGAAGCAAACTCTGAGGTGAGGCTTGCCACTCAAACTATCCCCAAAAGGGAAAGGTTTAAATATCTGTGGTCCAGCATCCAGAGTAGTGGCAATATCGAGGATGATGTCACACATCGTATTGGGGCAGCATGGACAAAATGGAGGCTTGCCTCTGGAGTATTGTGTGACAAGAAGATACCACCTAAATTTAAAGGTCATTTTTACAGAGTGGTGGTTAGACCAACGCTGTTGTATGGGGTGGAGTGTTGGCCAATTAAAAATATTCATGTTCAGAAGATGCATGTCGCAGAGATGAGGATGCTGAGATAGATGTGCGGACACACCAGGAGTGACAAGGTTAAGAATGAGACAATTTGGGAGAAACTAGAGGTGGCCCCGGTGGGCAAAAAGATGAGGGAAGTGAGACTGCGATGTTTGGACACGTGCAGAGAAGGAGTATCGATGCTCCTATTAGGAGGTGTGAGACGTTGGTTGTGGGAGCTACTAGGAGGAGTAGAGGTAGACCGAAGAAGTATTGGGGGGAGGTGATCAAACAGGACATGGCGGAGCTCGACCTCTCTGAGGACATGACCCTAGATAGAAAGAAGTAGAGGGCGCGAATTAGAGTAGTAGGCTAAGTTCTTCTTCTTCCTCTTCCTCTTCTCTTCCTTTGTCTTCTTCCTCCCCTTTTCCTTCGTCTTCTTCTTATTATTACTGTAGTATTATTACGATTATGATTAGTAGTATTATTACCATTATTATTTTTCCTTTTCCTTTTCATTATCTGGCGTCTATGTGTTAGTTTTATCATGTTTACAAACCATCATGTGCTATTCATTGTTAGTCGCACCTGTTGCTCCTTTCCCTTCCCTTACATTTCATTTTTATCATATCTAATCCTTTCTGCTTATGGGTTTTGAGCTGAGGGTTTTAGGAAACAACCTCTCTACTTCTATGAGGTAGCGGTAAGGTCTGCGTACAATCTACCCTCCCCAGAACCCACTTGTGGGATTTCACTGGGTATGTTGTTGTTGTTGTTTACTCTTACCTAGGAAAGACTTGAAAAGTAAGAAGCTAGTAGACATGAAAATAAACTTTGGAAACCTAGATCAAATTTTGGAGGTCCATACAAAAGGGGAAGGTTTGATGATTCTAAGGCTAGTGGTATCAATAGGCCATCTTAATCAAAGCAAAATAGATCAGTTTATTCTACAGGTAGTACTCCAAAAATGGCCAAGGCAGGACTCATGTTCCTACGTGTGAACAATGTGGAAAGAATCATTATGGTGTTTGTAGGAGAGCTTCTAATGCATGTTTTAACAATGACAACTTTGATCATACAGTGAAGGACTGTCCTAAACAGGTTCCTTCTTTGTGCACTGAAAGCTTGGTTAAAAAACCTTCTACTAATCCCCCTCAAACCAATAAGGGTGCAAGACCAAAAAACATCCAAGCGGCAGGAGCAAGTGGAGAAAATCAACCTAGTGGGACAAGGGATACAACAAAAGCTTATGCTATGAAACAGAGGGATGATCAAGACGACCAAGACGTGGTAGTTGGTAAATTTCACTTATTTGGCTTATGTGTATTTACATTGTTTGATCCTGGTTGTACACATTCTTATATTTGTTAATCACTCATTCTTACTGAAAATGTGAAATCTGCGAGGTTTGATTATAATGTGCTAGTTGAAAGTCCGTTGGGCTACCGAGTTGTTTGTAATCAAATTTACTGAGCTTGTCCCTTCATATGATTGAATACCTAGTTTTCCCAACAGATTTTATTGAAATGCCCTTCTAAGATTTTGATGTTATTATTGGGATAGATTGACTTTATAAATATCATGCAGTAGTAGATTGTAGATTAAAGAATATGACTTTTAAGGACCCTACATTTTCTCATATTATTGTACAAGGTGAAAGATCATTGGCGTCTAGTATTATTTATGCGGCCTTGGAAAGAAAGATGATCAGGCAAGTTGTGATGCATATATTGATTAGATAGTTGATACATGCTTGGAGAGCCCTATTCTTAAAGATATACCTACCATGAGCTATTTTCCAAAATTCTTCCCAAAAAATCTTCCTGGGTTACCCCCAGAAAGGGAAGTGGAATTTCCAATTGAGCTTATTCTAGGATTTACTCTTATTTCCATTACTCCTTGTTACAGATGGCTCTAGCAGAACTAAACGAGTTGAAAACTCAATTGCAAGAACTTCTTGAGAAGAGTTTTATCCGTCCTAATGTCTCTCCTTAGGGATCCCCTATTTTATTTATAAAGAAGAAGGATGGAACTCTTAGATTGTGTATTGACTACAGACAACTCAACAAAATAATAGTCAAGAATAGATATATATCTATTGCCAAGGATTGATGATTTATTTGATCAGTTGAGGGGTGCTAATTTATCATCAAAGATCGATTTTGAGGTATGGATATCATCAACTGCGTGTTAGGGAGAAAGATATTCCTAAAACTTCTTTTAGAACTCATTATGGTCATTATGAATTTTTGGTGATGCCATTTGGATTGACTAATGCTCCCGCAATATTCATGGATCTAATGAATCGAATATTCAAGCCATATCTAGATCAATTTGTGATTGTTTTTATAGATGATATTTTACTATATTCGAAGGGTAGTGAAGATCATGATAAGCATCTTCGAATTGTTTTGCAAATTTTGAAAGAGAAAGAACTTTATATAAAACTTTCCATGTGTGATTTTTGGCTAAATGAAGTGACCTTTTTGGGGCACGTCGTGTCATCCAAAGGTGTGAAGGTGGATCTTAGTAAAATCCAAGCAATTGTTGAATGGAAACCCCCCAAAAGTCTAGCTGAAGTGAAAAGCTTCCTAGGCTTAGCGGGATAGTATAGGAGGTTCGTGAAAGGCTTCTCCATTATAGCCTCCCCTTTGACAAATCTCTTGAAGAAAGAGGAAAATTTCATCTGGAGTGACAAATGCCAAGAGCGCTTTGAAACTCTTACATCCTTGTTGATACAAGATCCTGTACTTACTCTACCAATTGAGGGGAAGGAGTATGCGATATATAGTGATGCATCTCATCATGGTCTAGGGTGTGTTCTAATGCAAGAATTGAAAGTTATTTCTTCTGTCTCTCGGAATTTAAAAACACATGAATTGAATTATTCTACTCATGATCTGGAAGTTGCTGTATAGTATTTACCTTAAAGATGTGGAGACATTATCTACTTGGAGAGAAATGTTACATATTCACCAATCACAAAAGCCTAAAATACTTGGGTACACAAAAAGAGATGAACCTAAGGCAACGTAGATGAGTTGCGCTCATTAAGGATTATGATTGCACAATCGATTATCATCCAAAAAAAGCTAATGTGGTTGCAGATGCCTTAACTCGCAGGTCCTTTGCAAGTCTATCCTTGAGCCTATTGCCTTTGTTTGTTGAGTTAAGAGCAATGAATGCTCGTATTGCACTTCATTCATCTGGCTCTATTATTTCCTAACTGCAAGTTAATCCTGTATTGCTTGAGCTAGTTAGAGAAACATAAAAGTTAGATGAGAGACTCATGAAGCTGACTAAAAAGGTTCAAGATGGAGAAAAACATGATTTTTCATAAACAGAGAAAGGTGTCTTATCTTAGCAAAATAGGTTGTGTGTCCCTAATGATGAGAGATTGAAAGAAGAAATGTTGAAGGAAGCACACACTTCATCATATGCCATGCACCCTGGAGGTACAAAAATGTATCGGATCCTTAAACACTATTGGTGGAATGGTAAGTTATTGCAGAGTACATTTCAAAATGTTTGGTTTGTCAACAAGTAAAAGCAGAACATCAAGTTCCAGTAGGGCTACTCCAACCCTTGTCGATGCTACAATAGAAATGGGAGAGGATTACAATGGACTTTGTTTGTGGACTTCCTCGCACTCAGAAAAACCATGATGCAGTATGGGTGATAGTGGATAGATTAACGAATAATGCTCATTTCTTAGCAATAAGGATGGATTATTCACTTGAGAGCTTAGCAAAACTATATATTAATGAGATTATAAGGTTGTATGGAATCCCTACCTCTGTCTCGGATAGAGACCAAAGGATTAGATCTAGATTTTGGTCTAGCTTGCATGAGGCCTTGGGTACCAAGTTAAATTTTAGCACCTTATTTCACCATCAGATAGACGGGCAGTCAGAAAAAGTTATAGAAATTCTGGAGGATATGCTTTGAGCATGCAAGATGGAGTTTAAGGGTAGTTTTGACAAATATTTGGCTTTAGTAGAATTTGCATACAATAACAGCTACCAATTGTGTATTGGAATGCCTCCTTATGAAGCCTTATATGGAAGAAAATGTCGGTCTCCTCTTTGTTGGAGTGAAGTTGGTGAAAGAAAACTTACTAGTCCTAAAATTGTGCAGCAAATAGAAGACAATAAAGGTGATCAAGGATAGTTTGAAGATCGGATAGACAAAAATCATATGTTGATGTTAAAAGGCATGATATCTAGTATCAAGTTGGTGATAAGGTATTCTTAAAAATATCTCCACGGAAGAAGATTATGAGATTTGGCCGAAAGGGAAAACTTAGTCCTCGATTCATTGGACCCTATGAGGTACTTGAAAGAGTGGGGCCAATTGCATATAAATTACATTAGCACCTGAGTTGGACAAGATCCAAAATGTCTTCCACGTGTCAGTGTAAGAAGATATCGTTCTGACCCCTCTCATATCCTATAAGTTGAATCTATTAAGGTTAATCAAGACTTGACATATGACGAGGAACCTGTCCATGTTCACGCTCGGGAAATAACAGAACTCAGAAATACGAAATTCCCTTTAGTAAAGTACTTTGGAGGAGCCACTCAGGAGAAGAAGCCACCTGGGAGAGCAAATATGAGGACCCAATATTCGTACTTATTTCGAGACTAGCATAAGGTAAATTTTGAGACGAAATTGCATAGTTGTAATGCTCTTATTATTAAATAAAGCATTCACTTTCAAAAAGTTATTCCCTTGATATTAAATCAACCCCTACTTCACTACTCTTTGACTTAAATTTGTGTCGTTAGAGAAACCAGTTTTCTTGAATCATCGAAAGGAATGAGGAAGGAGTTTGTATTAGTGTAATTTATTATTTTTATGCAATTATATATGTGAAAAAAGCCTTAAGTATAAGTATAATGTGAGAACAAAATAAATAAGGAGTGAAAAAAGGAAAATTTGGGTAGCCACATTATTGGACAGTTTTTCTTTTAACATGCTTTGAACATAAAATATGTTTTTCCCCATAGTAAGTCGGTTTCAAGACTATATAAAACCTTATAAAATTCTCATAACCTTATATTTGATTAAAAACATGAAATAAATCAGTTCCTTGGAGCAAAGTTAAGAAATCCCTTATCCTTTGGTAAGTGATTGAATTCTATCTTTTTAAATTGCATAGTGTGTAGTAATTGTGGAATACCTTGTTGTATATAGCTGTGTTTTTAGTGTGTAAATACGTTTTGAAAATGTAATTCACATACCTACAACTTATGTATGTATGTGAAATTCGTAATCTGCTCATACGGTATCAATAAAAGGAACGAAACACAGTTAATGTTCTGGTCAATTTTATGTTTAAGAAGCCTTCTATGTACTGTTGTTAGTATGTTAATCATATCTTGATATGTGAGTTATATTTTGTGATGGTTCTTAGTTCTTTGCAACCCCAATACATTTACCTACAACTCTTATGTTTATGCTGGGGACCTAATTTTGTAGTTATGGATTCAAAACAGTGGACGCAATTTAGGACAAGTTCTGTCCAGAATTTTGATATAGAATACCTGGGGGTGTGCAAAAGATATTTTGAAGTGATTCATAAGTGTTTTCAACCTATATTCATATACCTACAATGTTCATGTATACTACATAGCCTAGTTTTCCCATTTACCAATTCCAAATCTAGTTGCATTGTAAAGCAGTAAAGCTGCCGAGCAGAGTATGATTTGTAGAAATAGGACTAAGTTTTGGTTTATCTTTTTAGTTTCTACCTATTAAAAGTGCTGAATATTAAATGAACATGTAAATGAGTATTAAGGTGCTCACACTCTTGTACTATATTAAGGAAATTGACTGAAGAAACAGATACCGTATTGATCCATGACTTGAACTTGGTAGGGTCAGTTGTGTGCTAAAAGGATAAGGTTCATGTAAAAACTTGTTCTTGTGATTTGTTGTTACCTTCTATTACATTTGAATGTTATCATTGTATCTTAGCTATGCTCTTGTCATTTTATCTGGTTGTGTTGATATATTTTGGGACTTGCAAAGAACTTGTTTAATTCGCCCATTTGTACGAATTTCCTGATCACTTGACATCGTTGTGGACTTTATCCTTCTTGTGGCTGTGACTTTGTGACCATTGGGATGCCTCTTCTTCAGATTAATTGCCATGTTGATTGTGGGTTTTTGTTTCGTCCTAAGTATGGAAGTTGTCCTTCTTATGCACAGACTATAAAGCCACTCTTAATTAATATGGTCCTTGGTTCTGTTTATAATTGGGTTTTCACCCTTCTTGATTATGGCTTCGATCCTTCTTGGTGCTTGATTATGTTTGGTGTAACGACATGACATACATACTGGGTAAAACTTGTCATTTGAACGTCTTGTAAAAATTGTTCCAGGAACTCTTGATACTTAGATCTCTAAATTATAACACTCCACATTTTACATGTACTAATGCTATGTGAATGAATCATGATATAGGTTGGTCAAATTAGCGTCAATTCTTGAAAGTGCTTGAATCTCGTGTTAATGGGCGATATGTGCGTCTAACGCTTAAAGGAGTCAGGTGTATAGGTGTTTTGTGTTAAATTGAGGATATCACAGCCCTAAACAAAGTAAGATAATTAAGGTGTTTGTATGACTTAATAATCTAGTATGTGAATCACCTACTTGCTTAGCTTAAATGTGCTAGCTTAACGGAGATGAGGTCCGACGTCGAATGTGCCCAAGTTCGATTACGAATAAAATCCGCTTTAAGGGTGTAATTATATCCCATGTTTTAGCATCATAAATGGACCTTATTTTCAGTCCAAGAAGAATGTAAGAAGGGCCCAAGTGTAACACAAACCACTTGGCTATTTGGGCCAAAAACTAACTAAGGAGAAAGCTGGAAATTGGCAGCCAAGGTCCATCAGATTTGATGACCATTTATGTGTAATTTTGGGGAACTAGTTGCTGAATAATCAGCCTAAGTATATGAGGTATTAGTTGGTCAAGAAGTCAAAAGAAATTCAGCCAAATAGCTTTATAAAAGGAGTCAAAACATTTCCCCAATAATTCTTCACTTGCACAGAAAAAAATAGCTTTACTCTCTAAGTTTTCTCTCAACGTTTCTTGACCTTGAGCAGCAGCCAAAAGGAACTCTTAGGTTCTTAAGGAGGATCTCAACTTTGAAGATAAAGGTAAGTGATTATAGTTGTGTTTTTAGTAAGGTTTATTCATGAAATCAAGAAGTATATGATAGTATGTTATGCTGGAAATTCTGGGCAGCATGTGTTCAGAAAATTGCTGAACCCTTGCCATTTGTTTTAGTAACTTCTATATGGTTTGTGGGCTGTATTATGAAGAGAATTTGATGTTCTTAACATGGTTTGAGTTATAGATATTGCCCCAAGGTTTCTGCCCTGACCTGGGTTCATTTAAATAATGAGTTTGATTGTGCTAACTTAAGTGTGATGTTGGTTGGAAGTTGTGGGCTGTTGGATGGAA